>JANHGN010014363.1:0-45783 GCA_024605025.1 Megaceryle maxima
TCTTGTTCCTCTTTTTTTGGGGGGGGGGGGGCGGGGGTGTGCTTTTTTTTCTGGGGTAGTGTTTTTGGTTTTGTTTTTTTTTTTTTCATGACAGCAGCAATAAATGTTTTTTTTTACAATTTCACTGCTTTAATTAAGCAAGTGCTTCTCAGTCCATGATCAGTTCTGGTTAGCCTGTTTTATTTAATTCAAGATATATACTGAGCAGGGTAACATAAGTGTACATATCAAAGCCTGCTTCATCACAGTATTAAAACCTTACTTTGACTTTCTGAAGGCTCACAAAAAAAGTCTATAAAGTTCTATGTAAATTTGTCACAAAATTATTTTTATCTGCTTCTAAAAATACAAGTGAGAAACTGCCAAAGACAAGATTCTATATGCAGTATGCCAAACAATTTGCATTCTTTTTCTTGGTTTTGGTTTTTTTTTAGTATAACAGGGATAATGAATTCATACTATCATAGAACCTGGAGAAAAAAATGCTCTGGCAGAGGCATAAACACATCATCTTGTCCATTCACCACCCAGTGATGAAATTAAAGATTCCAGAGTCATTCCTGTGGGGTGTCTGGTTAACTTGGGTGTAAAGGGCTCTAATGATGAAGTCTCCATGGCATTCACAGAGACTGCACAACTGCTTCACTTAGTGTTAGGAAACTTCTTCTCACGTGTAACCTCAATCTTTTTGCAATTTAAGCTTTTTTACCTATGTCTGAGCTGCCAAGCACTTAGAGAACAGAGTGTTTAATCCTTCTTGCATTGTATTTTCATCTATTATGTTCACCCTCACTAACTCCCTTCTTGCAGCTGTGCAAGTTCCTTGATTTCTTCCAATTTTTTGAGAAGTTCTGGTTTCTAGATGTCATCATACCAGTAACTGCCTTCTAGACAACGTTTCTGTTATTAAGGCAGCCCAAATCTTAAAACCAAATGTGAGACAATGCTTGTCCATACAGCATATAGTAGAAATATTGAGCTGCAATCTTCTTCATACATTTCAATGTCTTTTTTTTTTTTACGAAGGCATAGCAACAGTTCTGGACCAGAGGCAGGCAGAAGGCCCCTGAAGAACCCCATTTGAGACATCCTTCTATTCTGATAGAAATCCAGTGGAAACTAGTAAATTAATACAATTTCCAACTGATCCCATTGCTAATTATTCACAACCACATTTCCTCAGGTTGCTTATCAAATGTGAGGCAACGTCAAAAGTCACACTAAAGTCAAGATGTCTGATATCAGTTGTTTAATCCTTATCAACAGGGCTAGTTACCTTGTAGTATCACAAAATCCACTAAATTTGACAAGATCTACTTTTGATAATTTCATGTTGATCGTTACTTGACTCCTTGTTTCCATTTTGATATTTACAAATAGTTGACCTGATTAGCATTCAAGCAATTTTCAGTGAATTAAAGTTGTTTGAACTAAAATTTTCTTTTTTTAATTCCTTTCTGTCATCATTTCTTCCTTAAATGCTGGCAAAATGTTTGCCATTATAAACTGCCTGAAATTTCAACCCCTTCCATTAACTGCCAAAGGGCTCCTTACTGCTTGAGTCATTTCTTTGAATATTCCAGAGTGCAGTTGAGTTGTCTTAAATTATTTGTAAAGATCTGACAAATTAAGGGATTCTAGTCAATTCTTTTTACTTTTCCCTTTATCACACGTGTTAATTGCACCAGACACTGGTTCAGAGTTTACCTTTTCAGGAGATTGATGCAGAAAGAGGTATTAAACATTTCAGCCTTCTTGGAATCATTTGTTGAGAGCTCCTCCTCTCTTCTATAGAGCAGACCAATATTTTTCAGTCTTTCTCATCACTAGTTGTGGTTGAATGAGTTCATACAACCCTTGATACTCCTTGATAATAGCATCATGTTTTGACAGGCTGGACTTTATACTCTGTTCCTGTATTTCCTGATTATTCCCTTTATTTGTCTTCACTGATCTCATTTTTCATAAATTTTCCATATGATTCCTTCTTGTGAGTGAAATCAATAACTAACTGAAAATACATTTTCTATACATTTTGGTCTTTTTATTACAATTTCTGTCCTCCTTCTACATTTGGATCACTTGAACCAGCATAATTCATATATTTTGTACAAGAAACTGATAGCCTGTCTTAACTGATTATTTCTTTAGTTTTGGCTCCTCTGAGATTGCACACTGCAGATCTCTGAGCTTATGAAAAGTTCTGCTTTTGAAATCCCATTTTTCTATTCTACTTCCTCTCCTCTAAAGACTAATGAACTCTGCCACTCTGTGGTCACTAAAGTTGCCTTCTACACTTCTACTGCAACTTGGCTAGAGTCATATCAGAAAGGTTTCCTCCTAAGTTGCATATATGTTTCAGAAACTCGCTAGACAGCTTGTGCTCATCTCCCAGCACGTACCCATACCTGTAAATAAATAAATTACCTGGAGAATCTTGCCAACTCACCAAAAACCTAATCCAAATCTTCTTGAGGGTGTAAGTGATAAAATTATTTCTTCTCCTGACTTGTGTGTTTTTAACTGCTTAATGTTCTTGTTGAAGCAAGAGAGAATCTGTGACAGAGAAGTTATAGTCAGTATTGCCAACAGTGGTGTTCTGATTCGGTTCTGTTATGCCTGGTTGCCCATCTTTAGATTGCTAGTGTGGGATTTATTTCACCTAAATTTCAACACCAGCAGTATAAATATCTATCTTTGCATTTAGCATCTCAGCTATTTTTTTTTTCCATTCAGGAAAGAGAAACAGACGCATTACAACATATTAATTCATCTAACCTATTTTAGATATCTTCTGTAAAACTTGATAATTCTGGAACTAATAGAAGTAAGAAAATGTACACAGGGTAACTGACCTTGCCCTTCCCCTACCCTTATGGTTATAACCACGTGGTTTAAGCCTGTGTTTTAACCAGTGTCCAAGAGAGAATGTGTTAGGCTATCGTACCTGTATTTTGTTTAGATCTGGTTTGTAAAAGGGTTTCCAGGTTGATTTAATTTTATACTTCCTTCTATGACATGGTTTGCTTTGTTTGAAGATTTCTACATTGTTCTCCCTATAGCAGAGACTGGTGGCCACCCTCTCATTGTAACTACCATTCTCCTTTTCATATTTTTTCCTCTACCTTTGCTTTATACAAATCTATCATACATTATAGAAAGCTTTCTTATTGTAGTGGACAATTCACTTGAGCATGAACTCTTTCAAAGGTGGGGAATGTTCTAGTTTATTAACAGATGCAGTCCTAGGATGGCAGCAACTGCAAGCAAAGGGAGTTGACATCTGCTTCCTTGTCTCTGTATAGCATGTAAATGGCCTCAGTTTACCTGCAACTTCCCTAAAGCATCAGTCCAAGCACCCCTTATCAGCAAACCCAGAAGAAACTGGGGGAGGAGAAAAGATGGGAATGAAAAATGAAGAGCCTTTTGCTCTAGAGAGGCCTCCTCTTCCAGAGCACCTTCCGAAGCCCAAGGGAAGGCAATCAGGGCACACACCTCTTTTCAACTCTCAGGGCTATCAATGTGGGAATATTACAATGCATTTTTAAACTTTACCTATAAATAATGTAAGGCTTTTTATATACAGTAGACAAAACTTTCTTCTCAAAATATGAAAATGAGAGAGGAAACATTCTTCCCCTCTTTTTTTTTTTTTTCACACTGACGGTTCCCTACATGTCAAATAAACCTCATTTTTTGCTGCCTCTCATTTCATCCTCTCTGGCTGCTGTTTCCTCTTGTTGGCATGATGCAAACCTTGTTGTTCCTCTTTTTTCTCTAGCTCCACTTTTAAGACATTTATTGAGATATTTAAAATATTAAAATACTCTTTGCTGTCTTCGTAATGCAAATTATTATTTGGGAGGGGAAAAAAAAGGAAAACAAACCCCAAACTAAAACAACAACAACAACAAAAAACCACACACAGGCAAAAAACTCCACAACAAACTCCCACAAAAAAACCCTGTTCCATTCTATTTACATGACAAAGGCCAGCAGGTTTGGTTCTGTACCTTCTGAAAAACACAGCCTCCAACGCAAATAGTGTTACTTAAAAAAAAAAAATTGTTTCTTGTACATCTGTGAAATAGTTCAAAGCAAAATCTTCCCTCCTAAATTTCATCTCCTTGTTCAATCTTACTTACTCATCCAGACACACTTTTCACTTTTAAATTATCACCATACAACTGTTGATACATTAATTAGGTCAATGACATTTTAACTAAGCTGTTTCTTGTATACTATTTCTGCTCATCAGTTTCTGCACTGAAACTATGAGATCTTTGAGTATTTTATCGTGTAGAAACTAATTATAATTTTTAAAGTATGTCAAAGGGGAAAGGACAACAGACATGACATTCAGTAACCAGTATTCCACCTTTTTAGGGTACAAGTGAAATATGCTTGTCAAGTCAGAGACTGCAGGCTGTAGTAGATTGAAACAGAAAGAGAAGGGGTGTCACACTAACTCAAGCAGTCATGACCTGCATTGGTATTTGGGCTGTTTCTATCCTGGTCACTCTACAATAGAAGCAAGCAGGGAAACCATCAATACATTACATCCAACAGAGCTTGTCAAAACTAAATGTTTTATTTCTAGCTATTTATCTGAAAGACAACCTGATCAGTCTGGTGCATTCTCTGCATTTCTGCTGATGAGTATGGCAAGATGACAAAAAGTACTTTGTATCCAGGAAAGGACTGGAAGGCTTAGTGGCTCCAGGAATGTAATCTAGTCAGAGCATGCTGTGGTTCTGTACATTGTACCAAGGAGAGGGTAGGCAGCTCAGAAGGGTACCTGAAATAGCCCTGAATAAGGAGTTCGTCATAGGAATGCACTTAGTGGCATGATTTAGCTGATGTCATGGTGTTAGGTCATAGGCTGGACTTGATGATCTCAGACGTCTTTTCCAGCCTCAATAATTCAATATAATTCTGTGAATGTATCCATCACTAAGAGCAGCCTTGGTAAAAAGAAAGCATCCTTGAATCAGTAAAAGATCCATAAAAAACTGAAAATTATTTACACATCGCCCTCCACTAAAGGTAGCCTTCATCAAGAATAGCCAGAATGTGAGAGCTGTGATCAAAGCAGGGAACTGAAACTCAAACTCCCCTTCTTGTAGCAGAACTTTAATCACTCTACTTTTATTCAACAACTGCAGGCCACTGTTTTTAAGGAAAAGAGGGATCTCTTTAAAGTGTATAGGGGATTGCATTTGAGACAGGATTCAGGGTCTGATGGTGTCATCTGAAGTTCTGGATTAGGCAACTGACATTCAGGAAGAACAACAATGCACTTTACAGGCATAAAAATGAACTCGGCCTCTGCGAGTCAAAGAACAGTTCTCTGTGCACTCTTGGGCTGGCCAGAGTGAATCACAGATGACACACTTTACTAATGAATATGTGGCACAGACAGGAGCACAACTAAAAGCACTGACTGGTATTGTTTTCCTCTAAATGCTAGGACACGCTGCATATGCCCAACTTTCTTGAGTGGTGGCTCACCAAGAAGAAAGAGAAGATCAAAGTCTATGATTAGAAAAATCCAGAAGCTGAATGAATCTGTAAAAAAGAAAAATATAGCTCCTGTGAGCTTATCTCATTGTCCCACCTGGGATTATGAAGCCCTGGTTATGGCTCGGTGGCTAAAGTACATAATTTTGAATTATTACAGCTGCTTGAAGCATAAAAAATATTTAAAGAAGAAAAATGTTAGCTAGGACAACAATGCACTTTGTGCTGTGCAAGTTCATATAGTTCAGGCATAGTACAGTTAGGTAATGGTGCATCGTCTTGGTCTCTGTGACACCAGAAGCAAGCTTGGCCTTTGGCCCCAGGTGGAGCATTCGGTGCAGTTGCCACTTTTGTTCATTTTAAATATGGAAAAGACAGGGTGATCTCAAGGCTAGAAGCAGTAGCCCAGCTCTCTGGTTTTAATGACCTTGGTAGTTTGCTGGGCATTATCCCCTCCCCAACATGCAATTTCTTTTTGCACAGCTATAACTCCACTCAATAGCAGGTACTGCACTAACACAGGTGAAAATGAGGAAACAGGCACTTTCTCTGACATTGATCAGCACTCCCTCCTTCACTCCACAACAGACTGCTGTAACATGGACAGTGCAACTGTCTCACTGCAGATTTCCCAGGCAGTAAATGATGTTCCCATCAGCAACCCTCTCCAGGCTGCTTAAAGAAGATGCTGTGACTCCTTCTACCCCTTCAGTATAATACACTTTGTGGCTGCTCATCATGCTCTGGTAAAAATCTCACCCTTCACCCCAGGAAATTTTACCTCTTGGGCCTCAGGAGGTAATGCATTTGCGGACCAATCTCTTTTCTGATCTTGTGCTAAGACTTTATACCCTTACACAGCATGCTGCAGCTTCTTACAGAAAGGAAGGATGCAAATTTTGACAGCTTGTCCAAAAAATGTACATATTATCTTCACAAACTGAGGATCTCCTCCTTTGCTTTACTGCTTATAAATAGTTCACACAGAAAAGACAAGAGGCAACGGGCACAAAATGAAATACAGAAAATGTCATTTGAACAGGAGGAAAGAAAGCTCTTTTACCATGAGGGTGTTTATGCATTGGCACAAGTTCCCCTGAAAGCTTACAGAGCCTCCACCCATGGAGACATCCAAGACATGACTGTGAGCAGCCAGCTGTGGCTGACCCTGCTTGGAGTGAAGGAGTTGGACTAGAAGATCTCCAAAGATCCCTTCCAACTTCCATCAGCCTGTGAAAGGGGGAGACATATCATACGTCAGTTTGAGGAGTTGCTTCAGGCTATGTCTTTTATGACGAGATACATTTTATTCCAGTAACAGTTAAAATAAGCAGGTTTTCATCAAGATTATACAGGGGGGGGTGGGCATAGGTGTTTGGGGTTTTTTTAAAAGAAAAAGAAAACTAAGTCCTTTCCATTTTCCTAAGTTATTAAAAAAAAGAAAATCAAACCCAGCTATACAGGAGATACAGGTCTCTTGATGCATTGGTAAATTCTTTATTTGATGCAACTAAGTCAGTAACAGGTTTTTTTCCAGTGGTTTCAAAGAGCAGAGGAGGATATAGATACTGCAAATATCTCAATATGGTAACTTTCTGCATTGCTCAAGGGTAGCAGTGTCTACCTATTTCCAGTGGAAGTGAGAGTGCCCAAGTGTCTGTCATGAAAGATAAGTAGTGATCCAATGTGTAGGTCCTCAAACACCTGGGCAGCAGCTCCCTACCTCTTGGAGGCACTACTGTCCCAGGGTACCACAGAGGCCCTCAGATATCAGAGTGCCTACTAATGGATTGTGACCTTACAGTCTAGCGCTGTTGAACACCCCGAGCCTATCAAATGCTGTACTGTCCTGTATAAACCACATAAACATTCGCTGAAGTTCAAATCAGGACTTACATCTTGCATGATTTGCTGGTCTGCAGATTATTTTTTAGTTGCACTTTACGCAAAGTGGAAGAGTTCCAACAAAAAACACTGAGAGTCTAGTCTTAAAATCATTCCCCAGCGTTGGTTGAATGGGCACTGTGCTGAGGCATGGGGGTGTTTCTTCAAGTCCTTGCAGAGAAAGAAGTTGCTCACATCCTGAGACAGCGCTACTACCCTGATGTCTAGGCAAAAGGGACACTACGTTACGTGACAAAGGGCTGATCACAAACCAAAGTGGGCTCATGGAGGACCCCACTACACACAGGTGGGCTCCTCCTCTTGGGCTAGACTTAGGCAACTGCCTCATGAGATGCAGACGCTTTGTCCCCATCTTCTTTCTTGGGGTCACCTCCCGGCTAGTCCAGGTAGTCTCCCAGTTCATCAGGCATTTATGGCTACCTTCTTCCATTCCTAATGCTTCCACATACTGCATAGGTAACCTTAATGCTGGATCTCACTAAGCAAAAGGCACATCAAAATACACAAGTTACAGACTGAGCACTAATAGGAATAAACCCTTTTATGGAACAAACTCTAAATTACTGAACTGATGAAGACAAATTTTTAATTTTTTTATTAGTTCAGCTCTGTTTAATTTTGTATTTTCTTGACAAGTGAAAATAGTCTGGTTATATTTAGTTTTGACCTCTTCATTCAATGCACTGATATCATGCTCCAGTATCTATATGACAAACATTTTACGTGACTCTTAATTAAAAGACAGTATTATTCCCTCGGATATTGCAAAACTCTCTTCTTTCCTCTAAAAGACAAAAATATATGACTGTATTTCTTTCTAGCTGAAGTGCAGGAAGCAGTTGATGCTACAGGTAATGTTTGTTATACTGCTAAAGCATCACTCAAAGTGACTAAGTTTGCCTTATTTACTGTAGAAAAAGTAAGTTTACTCCGGTGAAGTAGCAAAATAATTTCCAGTATGCAAAAAAAAAAAAAGTTTACAAAACAAATGAAAGATGACTGCTTTTACAACAATCTGCCTTCTAAACCAAACACTTCTATAGAAGCAGCACATAGTACTGAGGGTAGAAGGTTAGCTGATACTAGGAATATGTCATAAAAACACCTGTTCCTGAAAAATGCTTTTAACTTCAGGCACCAAATTTTATTTAGTTGTAGAAATGTCTATAGCCACCAGAAGTATAGACTGAAAACCACATGAAATAATCCTTCCACTTTCCTCAGAACTAGCAAAGTCGCAGCTGCAGTTTAGTACATTAATTTTGGGGCATGATACTGGGGCATGAAAGAAGATATGGACCATTTAGAAGTAGCTGAGAGGAGAGCAAAATTATTGATTTGAGATGCGCAAAACAAAATCTATTGCTAGGACCCAAATATGGTTCATAAAAATGTGTGCATAGTTGCAGAACCTCTGCGTGACAGAGCTGAGAGGATCTGGCCAAAGCACAACTGTCTTGTGAATGTCTAGAGAGCCCAGCCCACAGCACAAGCTAAGATAAAGAACACACACAATCAGTCTTGCAAAGCAGCAATGATGATGAGAAGATTAAGAGAGAGGGATGCCGTTGACATGACTGGAAGAGTGCAATGCCACTGAAGGGATTAAGAACAATGCAATTGATAAAAGACACTGAGAAATTGACACCATTGAGAAGACCAAGAAAGAGCAACAAGTCAAAAGAAGGGACAGGATGTGAATAACCAAAGTCTACAGACCATGCACATTCTGAAGGAAAAAGGGTTCTTGAGGATGTTTTCTGCAGAAATACTGATGAAGCTCTAAATTGTGGGCAATGGAAATGCCAAACAACACAGAGAAATCACCAAAAAGTGTGAGTGGATAAGTGGATGCTTGTGTTTGCAAGCAGCTATAGCTAATAAGATCACAGGTAGCCTTCTCTCCTTAGCCATCTTTTATGTAAGATAAATATTAAAGCTAAGAACTACTGGCCTTAGTCAATACATCTGCGAAGTAACTGTACCACTGCAAAGGGGGATTACAATATTGAAACTTTCTGAATTGAGAGAAGTCTTAATGGACACATGACAATGGTGTCTGAGTACCTAAGAGGCTGTTCTCTATGTGTGAAAGATGGCAAGACAAAAGTAATGCAAGTCACTGAGCTACAATAAGGTAGACAAGGAAAACCTTTTTTCTGGTGACGACAATAATGCACAAGGCTGGATTCCTTGTGAAAATTGTGGCATCTCCAACAGTGTAGATTCAAAACGGCAGCTAGGGCAAACATCTATCAGGAAAATAAAAAGTCACATATAACTGATGTCTTCTAGGAACAGAGGGGGACCAGGTGGACTTTGGAAATCTGGTCCCAGCTCTCTTTACTATGATTTTATGGCTGTAGGCAAAGGTTAGCATCAACACCGGATTTTGTTTGTACATGAAGCACACCTTAAAGGAGATGTTACAATGGCAAACAAACTACATTAGTTTGTAAAAATGGGCTTAACAATATTATTAATTACTTTAAATTACCAGTTCAGCAGAACATTTAAACATAGTTCTTGTGTCTTACAGACTTAAGGTCTAAGGACACAAAATGCCCAAACCTTGATGCCCTGAGGAAATATAAGACCAGCCCGATTACATCTGTCACAACAAAATTAACTCCAGACCTAAGAAACTCAGTATTAGGGAGAGGTTGAGCAGAACCACTGGAAAACATCAGGTATTCTACAAGCTGCAGGACCGCACAAACTCTGCCACATCCCACATAAAGCAAGGCATTTCAAAACTCCTCTTCAGGGAACAAGTGTTAATGGGGATTTCCTGAAGAACTGCTGTTGGTAATTAAACAATCATTCTTCAGTGCCCCTTTCACACATCTTAACTGGACATATCATTACGAAGATTTAGTGACTCCATTTGTCACAGTGGTAAATGTGCACGATTGCCTGTCTTTAAATAAAGCAAGCTCTGTTTCTCCCGGGCTTTTAGCTGTACACAAGCTTCGTGAATTAAGCCTTTCTATTGACACCCATGGGCTCCCTAGGGTGCTTATGTCAGCTCCTGGTGCCGTTCCTTTTACGCCATACCTGTACTCCTGTCAGAGCCCTCAGAATTTCTATTCATTATCACCTTCCCCCGAAGATTCCTCCAACCTGAATAAACTTGGATTTATCCACAACTGAAATAAATACTGCTCACCGACTTGTTGATTCTGCCTCAGAAAGCCAGAAGAGCAAAAAGCCAAGTGGTTTGAAACCCAGCCGTTCCAAGTTGTACACTCTGCAGCTGTACACTACAAAATCTGTTATACCGTTCTTGTTAAGACCAGCCTAAAAGGGTCCCCTCTGAGCTTACAGCCTATGAAGCCACCTACCTCCAGATCTAAGATTTGTAATAAGACTTCCCAGAATTTAAAGACATCGTTTGTTTAAAGCTTTCGTCTTGGGGAGCGACTGTTCTCCCGCAAAGTCTGCCACTGCGTATCGAAGCCAAGTTCCTTCAAGATCGCAGGCAAGCGACACTCGCGGGTCAAAGCCTGGCAGCCGCTGCCCCGCCCGCCCGAGCACGGCGCCCGGACAACAAGCGGTCAGCCGGGCTGCCGGTGCTTCGCACTATCCCGCACTCCTGGGGCGCTCTCCGCAGTTGTGGTGCTTCCCACGGCAGTGCCTCTTTGACAGAAGGAAAAAAAAGGAGCAGCGACGAGACAGAACCGTGTCCGGCACCGACACGAAGCCCACTGTCAGCCCGGGGGGCTGAGGAGGAGAGAGGGAGGTGCGCATCCCCGGCCGCCCTCAGCCTCGTCCCGCCGACCCGTCCCCCACCCGTCCCTCCGCTCACCGATAGTGTAAACGGCGGTGCCCACGAAGTAGAAAGCGCCGGTGAAATCCCATCGGGGTCGGATGTCATCCACGCGGATGCCGGCCACGCTAGCTTCCTCGTACTCCCGGAGGAAGCGCCGGAGCTCGGCACGGCTGAGGTTGTGGCGCCGGGTAAAGTTCTCCAGCCGCTCCTCCCAGCGCTCCTTGGCCTCCCGCTCCGTGGGCAGCTCGATGGCCGAGAAGACGGCGGCGCCGCACAGCATGTACAGCACGATCAGCACCGCCAGCAGGAGGAACCGCGCGTTGTCCGCGTTCAGGCGACCCGCGCTGGAGCAGCAGCCTCCGAGACACGCCATCCTCCGCCCCGCGGGACCGGGTTGCCGCGCCGCCACGCTACGTCGAGGCCCTCCCGCCACCGCCGCCGCCGGGCATCACGGCGCCGCCCGCCAAGCGTGCGCGGGGCCGCGGCCGCACGGCTCAGGGCGCCGCGGAGCCCGGCGGCGGCGAGCGGCGCTCCCGGGAGCCGGCTGGCACCTCCACCCCGGGGACAGGTTGCTGCCCCGCCGCGTCCGGCACGGCCCCACGGCGGACGGGCTCTAGGCTGCGGCGCATCCTGCGGGCGAGGGAACTGCCAGTCCCGTCCCGCCGAGCCCCTCAGCCCCGCCGCGCCCGGGCTCCCGTCTCTGCCAGTTTCACATCCCCTTCTTTCCCCCGCCCCGAGCACGTCGGAGCAGGGCCTAGGGACAGACACTGCCAGGCGCCTCCTGCCTGACGGGGGGGCGAGGCGGACCGGCGGCAGCTTGCCCCTCCGCCCCCGTCCGCGGGGGGCGGCTGCCTACGACCCCTGGCCGATCGCGCCATGGCCCCCGGGCCAGGGGCCAGGCCGCACCTCAGAGAACAACTCCCGCCAGCCGAAGCTCAGAGCGAGGCCACCAGCACTGAGGGGTCTCCCGTGCTCTAGGCAGGGCGGGGCGGGCCGGCACCTGGGAGGGCGGGCCGCTGAGGGCGAGTGTCTCGCGGCCTCCACCCCTCAGAAGGGTGGGGGTCCCTCAGTGCGCAGGGCCTTCGCGCCTTTGGGCCGCGAAGCTGAGGAGCTCTGTGCCGCCCAGGGTAACGGGGCGCTGACACAGACCTCGAGTAAAAACCTACACTGGTGGTACGCCCCTGCTAGTAGAGCAACAACAATTACTGCCTTTTGCCAAAAGAGGGCACCTCTTCCTCTGCAGCAATGGTTTCCGACTGCGTTCTCGACAGGTTCTTAGATCTCCGTCCTCCAACACTGGGCAGTCAAAGGGAAATCGTGTGTGGAAACCAGAGGCAGCTCTCCAAATGAAATGCGGTTTAAAAATGAGTTATTTTCAGGCTCAAAGAGCTCTTGAACCAAGCTTTCTGGAAAAATCATTGTTACTGTAAAATGAAAAAGCTGCATGCTGCAATATCTGACAATTACTCCAGGGCTGAATTCTACTTTAAAATAATTTGGGGGTAGAATTCAGCTCTGTAAATCATATTAGTATAAAAACACTCCTTTCAGTGAAAGACAACCTGTATATATTTTATTTTAGAGAGCAGGTTAATGAGATATTACTACAACATCTCAAGTTGTAGTAATAGTTGTGGGAATCAAGTGCACCCTCAGTAAGTTTGCAGACAACACCAAGTTAGGCAGGAGTTATGATCTGCTTGAGTGTAGGGAGGCTCTACAGAGGGACCTGGATAGGCTGGATCGATGGGCTGAGGCCAATGATACGAGGTTCAACAAGGCCAAGTGTCAGGTCCTGCACTTGGGTCACAACAACCCCATGCAATGCTACTTGCTTGGGGAAGAGTGGCTGGAAAGCTGCCTGGTGGAAAAGGACCTGAATATGAGCCAGCAGTGTTCTGAGGTGACCAAGAAGGCCAACAGCATCCTGGCCTGTATCAGAAATAGTGTGGCCAGCAGGAGTAGGGAGGTGAACGTCCCCCTGTACTATGCACTGGTGAGGCCCCAGCTCAAATAGTTTTGGGCCCTTCACTCCAAGAAGGACATTGAGGTGTTGGAGTGTGTCCAAAGAAGGGCAACGAAGCTGGCGAATAGTCTAGAGAATAAGTTTTATGAGTGGCTGAGGGAATTGGAATTGTTTAGCCTGGAGAAAAGGAGGCTCAGGAGAGACCTTATCAGTCTCTACAACTACCAGAAAAGAGGTTGTAATGAGGTGGGGGTTGATCTATTCTCCCTAGTAACAAGCAACAGCACAAAGGGAAAAAGTCTCAGGTTGAGCCAGGGTAGGATTAAGTTGGATATTAGGAAAACTTTCTTCACAGAAAGGGTTTTCAAGCCCTGGAACAGGCTGCCCAGGGAAAATGGTGGAGTCACTATCCCTGGAGGTATTTAAAAGATGTGTAGACGTAGTGTTTAGGGACATGGTTTAGTAGTGGACTTGGCAGTGTTAGGTTAACAATTGGGACTGCGTGATCTTTAAGATTTTTTCTGACTTAAGTGTTCTATGATCTACTTTTTTTTAATATTTTTTTTCTTCTTTTTCCATATTGTATTAATTACATTGCCATTACAGTGCAACAGGAACAAATACTAAGGTCTTAGTAATTAGAAATCTCCCTTAAGAGCAGATAATCATGCACTCAGTGTAAAAGTCATTGACGGTCTCACAGCCTGAGGTGTATTTAGGTATTGGTCTAAGCCGTGGGGGTGGACTGTGGACAGTTCTGTGTTGAGAGAGCATCACCAAGTGCATGGCAACAAATCTGTTTGGGCAGCAGGCACAGAGAGGCGTGAAGTCCTTTTCCCATGTTACACAGTAAACCAGCAGCCAAGGATGAATGGGACTCATGCTTCTTCTTTGTTTTTACCTACTTGTTATTCATAGATGATACATGGCACATCATGTTGCAGGATTTTATTCCCCCTTCATTAGTCTTCAGCATAGACTCATATATGGCAATTCAAATTAGTGGCAATGCTGGAAGACATTAAACAGACAAAAAAAGACAAAGACAATGCCAGTCAAACTAACCAGACTGTGTCTGGTGCTAACTCAAGTGCTAAAGTTAACCACATGCTTCCATAACAAAATGCTGGTGTATCTTTAAAATTACTGACAGTTTGTATTAGAGGAAAAAAAAAAAAAAGAACTATATTTCCCTGCTTTGCTAGTCTTTATTAGCCAGAAGGAAGGTGGACCTAAGTCAGTGCTCTCCCAGTCAGCAGAGGCAGCAGGACTGAACACCCTCAGTCCGCACTGAGGTCTCCATCTATTGAGTTGTTCTTGGGTGGCTTGGATTAGCACAGTGGGAACAGGAACCTTTAACTGCTTGCAACCATGGCATCAATGTGATTGCCCAAAGGAACATGAAGAACAATCACATTATCCAGAGAACTGTCCAAGGAAAATTATTAAAGGGTATAAAGTTCCTCCTATTATTTACTTTGTTAGTGAGGAATTTTTTTGTGTGGTGGTGGTCTTGGGCATAGAGGGAGCATTACCTTAATGCAGGTAAGAACATCTGGCACAGTTCTGAAAGACAATGAAGTATACTGCTGCTACTGGTTATCAGAAATTGTAACTTCCCTTAATTTGTCAGATTTGATCTTCACCAAACTAAGACACTATAAAGTCATGCAGTGATTTAATCTCTTGAGAAAGCATCTTTTTAAGGATGTGCTCCCTGTTATGGGATAGAATAAGCATGGGTTGAGACTGATTGAATTCCCGAAGTAGAAAATGAGAAGATGGCAAAAAAATACCACACGTGTGGCTCTTTTTCTTGTTATAAGCTCCTTTTCTTCCTTTACTTCCCCTATTTTAATTAAGGTATTTATTCTAAAGAATACTTTCTTGTAAAAAAGGCCACTATTCCCATCAATCTTGGGTAGATAGCTGGGAAAACTTGTGTAAGGAGAGCACTAACAGTGTAATGATGCAGTCACTCATTCAGAGCATTTAAGCAAGGTTGAATAAAGAGGTACAATATGTTCACTGGCAAAAGGAAAAAAAAATCTTTTTGTTTCAGATTAAAAAAATGCTTAAAAAGGTTGCTGACATTTAAATTAACACCAAATTGAGCCCAAATGCTGAATGCATTTCCATTAACCTCACTACAGTTGCTTGTGGCATCATCCTTAATGTTAACAAATGAATTTGGAAAAACAAATATATATCCCAAAACATCACAAACACATGATGCTTGGGACATTTAGAGTAGGTTAAAATTTTCAGAATTCCTGTTGCTTTGCTAAGAGTTTCAAAGGGATTGTATCTCTGGAGGAGTCCTATTGAACTTGAAGTAAGGAATCATTTAGATTGGGAAAGATCTTTAAGATCATGGACCCTTAACCTAACGCTGCCAAGCCCACCACTAAACCATGTCCCTAAGCACCACATTTACATGTCTTTTAAAGCCTGCTGGCTCACATTCAGCTGGAATGCTGCTTCTTGGCTTTATCTAGTGTACTCATCCCTCACAAAACACAAGACCCTGTAGCACTAAAGACAGCTGAACATAGCTGCCGCATAAAAGAAATTTTTCCAAAATGAGAAATGTAAAAACTTTTTCTATCTCTTTCAAATCTAAAGTGTGGCTGATAATCATATTCCAGTCTTTTGGGGGAAGACAGTATTTGATTTATACTTAGAAAATTCCCATTTTTATTTGAAGATATTTGCAAATCAAATTTTACAATTGGGAAAGTGACGCAGAAAGAGACAAGGCTTAAAAGTACCTACAAAGGACTCCTCAAGAGCTGTCCTCAAAAGCAGCTTCTACTGTTGGTAGCCATTTTGCATTTGCATGCTGTTTACCTGCTGACATTTCAACGGGTAAGAAAAACAGGGTGGTTGATAGCTTACTTTTCCAAACTGCTTAACAAACAACCACAATTCAAAGTATTTTGTTTGTTTAAGACCGTTGGTACTAGAACTGTGTACGGTGGTGATTTGCATGTTAGGGGAGAAACTGAGATGCGAATCAGCTTGTGTAAAGTCAAACCACAGTCAGAAAAGCAGTTAGCAAAGGAATTCAGGAGGCCCCTCCTGTCCCTCCAGCCTAAGCAATGGAAAATGCTTCCAACTAAAGGATGATCTTCTTTGATTAATACAGAGGGGTCACAAAACCTTGAAAGCACTGTATCGATATTTAGAAGGCAGTAACTGGGAATTCGTTTGAGTAGAGATAAAACTTCAGTAAATTGAGCAGCAGAAAAGACAGTATTTTACAAAAGGAAAAAAAGCCAAGGACATAAAGGCTGTAGATTAACACAGTAACTTCTCAGAACTTAGACAGCTTCTTCCAGCATCCAGTACTTTTTGCTATGTCTCTTTCTTTTGCCCTTCAGGATGCCACTTACAGTTCCTCAGATTTAAAGAAACTCAAAGGTAAGAAAGAGGGAATGGTTTGACTACTATCAGTGTTCGGCTAGAGTTCTGACACCCTGGTCACAATGATTAATTCCACTGCTGTAAAATGTGAGGAACTTTTTTAATAGTCAGTAGAGATACCTGTGGGATCAGGTGGCATCTAGCACTATAAAGAGCATTACATCTCCCTTCTGTCTTTTTCAAATACACACATTGGGTAGCCACAGTATGTCTGTCACAGTGAGTATCTATGTATTACATTAATTTACTGATTTCAGTATTCAGTTCTTCCTATCACATCTCTATTAGTTTTCACTGACTTGGAATTTTTTGTGCATTGGTTTCTGTTACTGTATTCATATTTGTTTACTGGAAGACAGGCTGGAATATCAAAACCATAGAAAGCCTTAGCTGAAGAAAGTACAAGGAATTAACATCACTAAATGCTGAAAAAAAAGGACACTGACACATTTAGGAAAGCCACCAAATGAGATAGGTATAGCCTTGTTGCACATTTGCACACCTAGCATGGAACAAAATGCATTGTACCTTTTATGCCTCTCTGCCTTCTGTGATGCTGGATTTATCTCAAGTGCGATGAAAAGACTCTAGATAGAACAACCCAAAATTAGATCATTGCTTTACTATGTGACTTTAGTAAGAAACTGCACAATGTTATGATGCCTTTGACAGAAGATTTAACCTTTTCAGAATTACAGTTAACCACTAGGTTTCCTTGCTTTTCCCAGGAGGAAGTAAACTGGTGTTATCCCATTACATTAATAGCTACACCAGTGCAGTCCAATCCTGGAGTGTCATTGTGAAACCAAATTCCCAGTCATCCACCTTGATGTCTCCTTCTTCAGGGCGTATGCCAGCTCTGCAGTGTGCTTCCCTTCCGTGCTGTGACCTTTCTGATGGATGGTTTGTAACACCAGTAAGGGACCTTCTACTCTTCGGGTTTAGGAGTCAGTCAAGCTTTTACAAAACATATCCAATTGCATTAGCCATTAAAATTGTCTAGGGCTTGATCAAATTATTTCAGCCATTTAGGCACAGAAAAATGGACTACCTCCTTTTTTATAACCTTATTAGCAGCACTGCAGAAATGTATGCATGTTGTTTGCACCAGCATGTACTGATACACATTAACAGTAAATCTGTACACCGTTGTAATGGAAAGCACTTCATTTTGAAGGGGAAACAGAATGGATTCATTCTCAGCAGTAGCAAGATAAATTAACCAGCAATTTATTGAGTAAAAAAAGATGTTGTGCTGAATAACAATTACTTTTACAGACTATACTATTGTCTTTTTAAAAATTTGAACTACCTTTCAAAAATAAAAGAGAAACACGTGGGTCTTAGACCTAAATACCACTTTAACCAAAGATCCCAGAATCAAATTCAGTTACATATGTCAGACATTCTTTTGGGGGTTGGATTAATTTATCTGTTTTCTCCTTCTCTTTATTCATAGTTTCACTTTCCAAATATTAGGGCCCTGACATGTAACAAAAAATTATTAGGGTGGTATGAAAATGAAATTTCAAAATATTCTGCATGAGAAAAAAAAAAGTAAATTATTTGGACAGTTAAGGAGTGTTCACTTCAGTAAGAGGCTGCACATCCAGGCAATGGTTATCAAATGGCATTTTCTGGCCAAAGGTTTTGTCAAGAGCCTTCCATCCAGCTGTGTTTGGGTTGCATAGGACTGGCTGCAAAAAAATTGCCACCCTGGAGTTTTAGTTATCTTCAGACAGTTTCTTCAAAACACGTTTTCCTTGCCATTCTGGAAGAGCACAGTTTACAAGGTTAAAACAGAACCACACATATGTCTGTTTTAACCAAACTCAAACTTTAGTTGAACCATTAGTTCACCTCACACAACATACTGTCCAGCATACCAAACCCGCAGTCTTCACACTCTCCTCCACCCCTGCCACCCAGCAGTGCCTCGCTTCCATGCTTATACCACTGTCCAAGTTGCTTTGGGTCATAGCTCTGCATTGGGAAGACTTCCTGAGTTTTCTTAGCAGAACTGATCACTTGGTTTATTTGTTCCCCACAACGGACTTTGGCAGGATCTTCTGACACTACATTAATCTGAGCCCTGGAGAGCTGAAGTTAAATCATGCTAAGTTCCTGGAAACCAAAATATTTCATCTGGAATTTAACCAGGAACGCCTCAGAGCTGGTCAAATTATTCTATGACAAAAATAAAAAAATAGAATACTCATATATGTCAGGTTAACAAATCACATTCTTCACAAATTAAGGATAAATGTCCATTAATTCTTAGCCAACTTCCTAGAAATCTTAAAGCTTTCCTCACACAAAGACATCTTTCTACTTACCACCTCTCTAATTCTCACTGAATGAAAACACTTATAATAGTCTGTTAAAAGAAAGTATAACAATGTCTATCAATTAGTTATCTCAGTTTTTAGAGCACAGCATTCCATTTTCATGTAACCTTCCCTGATCCATGACTTTTCAGGCTCATCAGGGACAGACTCAGTTTCTGCATGTAGCACAAACAGTAAAGATTCTGCATACGGAATCGAGGGAAGGTGTCCTGTTAAGGGCAGGAGTGGGACATTTGCCTGCCAGAGCCCCAGGGTTTCTCTAAGCAGCTTTGCAAATTTTAAGGTATGTCTGAGAGTCCTGTTTCAGAGCCCTGGCTGAGGGGCTTGCAACCGGCATGCTTGTGTCTGTCTTGGAGCCTGGCTATGGGGCTCCTGCTGAAACAGTAGGTTACCTGTTTCAGAGTCTGGTTAAGGACTTACACAGAGACAGTTTAAAAGTCAAACAGATAGGTTTGATTTCTTAAAGTGACAGAGAGGCTCAGAATTGCTGTTGATAAATATGCACTGACTGCAAACGAATAATCGAGCTCAAGTAAAGAATTTGTGGGTAACATCCAATGCAGTGGGAGGCGCAGGACTGAGTTACGGCTCTAACAGATAATAGAAATAAAAGGTATACCATATATTGAAAGTGCAATTCTTACCAAGAAGGCATCCATGTCTTGGGTGGAGGAAGAGGAGGACAGCCTGTTGACCATCTCTAATAGACTTTCAGTCTTCTAGCCCTGGCACTGTGCCAAGAGGTGTATTCCACTTGAGATTTTTATATCCTAATTCTGTCTGTCCCTGTCTTCTAGGTGACATTTAGCATGTTTGGATGGAGAGTTGAGTAACATTAGTCATTTAGGTTTAGCATGTACTCCTTTAGGCTCATTATCATACTCAGGGGCATAAAATTTAATATTACTTTTGCCGTTCATTAGGCAAAGGTCTCCTCTCAGACACTCTTGCCTTCAAGATTTGTTTGTGCCTGTTGGTTTAGCCGAAATGGGGCTGTCTTATCTTCACAAGACTCCTTCCTTCAGCCGCTTGGCTGCCAGCTTAGCAGATCTCCAGCTCCAGAGATAGCACAAGAATCTCATGATCATAAGCATCTCAGCCTTTCTCACAAAACACTTTTCTGTCTCATGGCAATCTAGGCCGTGACACCACAGAAGGGGAAAGCAGAAAGCAATCTTCCTATCTGTTCTGTGAATGTCCCAGCTCGCATTATTTGCAATGTTCTGAAGAGCAGATAAAGAATAATTATTGCTGATCCTCTAAATTTCCAACACAAGCTAAGAATTGAGCAGCTGAAATATCTACATTCCTGTAATTTGCTGTGAAGCGCAAGTATAAAATTCCTGTGTTGCAGTCGGCAAGGCTATTCCACTACCTAGCTCCATTTACCCTTTAAATAAGAGACTGTACAGTAACTTCCCCAACAAAGCCATAACCCTTTTTGATTAGAAAGACATCTGATAACTGCACCAGAGAACCTGAATGTAACTAGGGAGGGTAGAACAACTGGGAAAGGATATCAAAGATGGAAGCAGTAATTCACCGAGTTTCTCTATGGCTTGGACCGTGACAGTGTAGAAAAATGAAAAAACTCCTTCCTAGGCGGATGCCATGATGGTTCCTTAAACATACTCCTTTTCTGTGGTAATTTCTGAATGAGACAGGGATAGACATTTGATAAACATTAAGTAGTGCACTCCCAATGTACTCCAAACCACCTCAGGGAATGACACTGCCAAATGAGTGAGGCAGCACGGGAACAGCTACCCAGTTAGATTATTTGGGATCCAGTGGGAATTCTGAACCAAGTACTACACTATACTACAAGATTTCCAGGCTGCAAGACCAGTTGTTCATACATCCCACAGCAATATTTAAGACTACTCTTCAGTTCCCAAATCCATCCGCTTCAGTTTAGTGCTTTGGACAATACTTGGGGGTTTGCAAAAGACAGAAAAAAAACCCCCAGGATTAGGAAATAACTGAGTAGAAGCCAAATACTTCAAGAAGCCAAAACAGCAAACATTAGAATTTGCATTAGAAGTGATAATTGCAGAGCAAAGTTTCCATCCAATTTGAAATATACACACTTAGAAGACAACAGAAAAAAAAAAAGGATATATAAACAAGATTGACTTTATTTCAATTTTACATACAATAACTTTTATTTCATCTACTAAGGCCAAGAGATAGTCTCACAGAATAGTAAGTTTTAAGTTCATTGCAACTAAAAATGCAGATAGAATCTTTGAGAACAGTATACAGTTGTTTTAATATTGAAAAGGATATTAGGAACCACAGTAAGGAAAAAGCATATAAAAAGGTATTTAAAAATGCAGGTTCATTTATAATAATGTGGTTATAGCTTCTTCAAGAATCTCACAGTTTTCAACAACTTTATGTTTCTTTCAACCAAAATTAGCCAGTATAGCAGACATTGTAGCTTAAAAACCAGAAATAAGCAGCCTTGCAAGTAGCGACAGGCTCAGTGTCAGTAAGTTAAACATCAGGGAATACTGAAACACTCACGATGGAACCCACATATTTCCATGTGTATCAGGGGCATCAGTGTAAGGAATATTCCAAATCCATGGTTGATCTGTAAAGCAAAACAAAGCCATGACCATGACTATTTGTTATTAAATGCAAAATTTTGCTCCTTTTCCTTCCCTCCTTTGAAGGAAGAGGAAGGTCAAAATTCCACTTGATTTTCACATAACCACATATGCAATTTCAATTTACTGGATATTTTTATTCATCTGTTTTTTTAAAACAGTAAGTTTTAGAGTTTTCAAAAGGCTTTGCTTTCCCCCCACATATTATTTTCCATCTAGTTACCATAAGCCAACATACTCCCCCCCAGCTGTAAAAGAATTGTATTTCAGACAGTATACAAGTACAGTAATGCAGTCAAATTTGGTTTGGCCCACAGGCAGCAAGTTTTGTGCTGCGTATGTCTTAACCCAATGGAATTATAAATAAGTGCTGTAACATATTAACATTATTCACATGGACAGTAAGAGTTCAGTATCTAAGAATGATGCTGCCTGAACTCTGAAATGTTCAAATCCCTACTTCACTTTTTCAAACATTACATCTTTAGATGAACAACAGGTTTGCAGCAGACAGTTCCCTCCCTCCAATTCTCAGAATACAGAAACTATTGTCCCGAAGGACTATGCTTACATGACCCTTAGTAAAAAACAATAAATGCGTAGGCATATAGTTTACTCAAGAACTTGTCAATGTTATGTTAATGACTGGACTCAAAAATCTTAAAGGTCTTTTCCAATCTAGGAAATTCTGTGATATTCCCACTCCTGGGAAGAAGAAAATGCAACCCTAGGTCTGCAACCCACTCTAGGCTCTTCCTCCTGCCACATACATTGTGGCAGAAGGGTAGCTGGTCTATGAAGCCAAGCTATTATTATACTCCTCTCAGGCTACTCCTGAAATATACAGAAAACTCTTTCAATCCTTTCAGTGACTTTCCTGAAATAAGCTTATACAAATGTAGCCTGCTACTTTTCTCCATTTACAAAATGAGCCCTGAAGGAAGACAGTGACATTAATCTGTACAATGCACAGATAAAACGGAATTGTACTGAGGATGATGGGAGTACTTAATTTATCAAAAACAAACTACTCATCTATATGACGTACTATGCAAACTTGTTAAAGAAGATTTGCTACATGCCTGTCAATTGCAATTTTAGATAAGCTATTGATTGTAATGACTGCTATCCAATTTGAAGTTTATGGGATCTAATGCAAGCTCTCACAATATATGAAGTGAGACTTACTGTAGCAAGAAGAGTAAGAAAGTGACAGAAGCAGTAATGAAAGGATGTATAAATTACACAGCAGCACAGTGTGACAAGGACCACATCAATTAAACATGAGGCAGGGAGACCATTCCTACCAAGGGCTTGTTATTACTTGATACTAGAGTGTGTTTAATTATAGTACTGTAGTTCCCTATGTTGCAGTGAAACATATCCCAGCTGTGCAAATGTTTTAGAAAAGTGTCTGTTTACAGTAGTACGAGGGTAACAGGAAAATGCTTTAAATTACAAACAAAACTGAATTTGCTTGACTTGAAAAAAGACTTTATGTTTAAAATCTACAAAGACCGACAGGGATGTAACAAGTCACAGGAATGTGATCACCAGAGAAAGAACAGCCTGTGTAACAAGTGCCATCTTTCATGTAATGTTATTATAAGAGAACAATAAAAGCAAACATCCATTTAAAATAAGGATATAGCTTCTAGGTGGAAAAAGTAGTTGGCTAGCTTTTGGTTACAATGGATAGGTGATTTCTAAGCACAAAAACATAAAGAAACCAGAAGAAACTGTAGTATTTAACTCACAGCATACAGCCAAGAACTATCTCTAGGTTTCTGGGCCAACTAGACTTTGAATGATCTCTTTAAAAAGTAACACCATTATTTCCCTATGCTTCTTTTATCAGTCTTCTGCTTGAGAGCCACGTGTACCTTTTGCATTTTAGATTAATACCTTAACACACAGTAAACATTAATAGTTTGGGGGTTGGACTCAATGATCTTCGGAGGTCCCTTTCAACCCCTAACATTCTGTGATTCTGTTACAAAAATGGGCACAGAACAAAGCAAATGTTGGCAAAAGCACTGAAGATTTTAAGCATACATTCAGATTTGATCATTGACCTCTACCTATGACATCAGAATAAATCCAGTCCTGCTCAAGCACTGGATTTGTCACTTGGAGTTTGTTATGCAGCTTGGTTCTATCAATCTTCACTACCACCTGGTTTAATTCAGCAAAACATACACGTAGAGGAACATTTAGAGGTACAGAGATAATGTCAGTAACCTCTTAAAGCACTCTGAGAGGCTTCAATACCTAATTTAGTTCTTTCTTATTGTGGCTATCTTAATAAAATTTTGTTAAGGTAGCTATTAATGTACTTGGAGCTTTGTTCTATTAATGAGATGCTGGTACTATTTTAATAAGTCAGGTGCAAACTGTTGCTGAAGCAAATTTTAATTTAGTTATTTTTAAAATGTCAGGTCCAATTTAAAATTATTTATTACTTTTAATAGAGCTGCAGTAGCGAGAGAAAGACGACTGTGTACAAATACTGTATGACCGTAGCTGGTTACTGTTGCACACTAAAATGACTGCCAAACTTTTGGAAGTTAAATCCTTTAATCTTCTGAGAAAAAAACCAAACAAGGTTAATTGTTCCCTATTTATAACCTCACTAATATATATATTTTTTCAAAGTGTGCTCAGTGTACTTACCTTCCACACCTTTCAAGTTCAGTTCTTCATTTCTGATACCCTAATTTTGTCTCAACTGCACCTTAGTGGAACTCGTGTTATCTAGCGACTCGGTACCACCGCTTCCTCCTTGTCTCACTTAGAGCAGCAGAACTCTAGCACTAGATTTAGCACGTAGTACCATGAATAGAGCCATTCCTACCCCACTGCTAGTTTAAGATTATCTGAAGTCTCAGACAGAGCACTATTTCAGTTATACTCAGGCAGACTTATGAAGATTCTCTCACAGCTGGATAGACTACTACATTTCATTTGACAGACAGGCCCTGGAGAATAAGACAAGTTTTTTTTTTTTCCAAGTACACCCGATTAACCCCTCGAAGAATCCCGCGTACTCTGAGATCATGTTACAGAATACAAAATCATGAACTGGCAATGGTACTATGGCTGTAAAATACCACAGTATTTTACAAATGCAGTATATTGTGTAGGTGGCACATGGTGGCAAGCCACCTTAAAACTCCATGTTCTCTTAAGTATGACAGATGGCAGTACGGTATGTACAGACAAACCCACAAAAGTCTAAGAATTACAGGAACATGCAATTGAATAGTAAAAATATAAAATACAATTAAAGCACCTTTGTGATCCTCTTCCTACAGTTTAAAATTCAAGCGTGTTGTGCACTGTGAGTGGAGATCTGGATGGTTCTAAATGTAGAAACTAGATTCTTACATCATCTTTCACAATATTTCATGAGACATCCAACTGAAAAATTTAGCTTTGAAGTGGTAACTGTTCACATATATAGAAAGGTTACTCACAAATAACTGGAGTTCTTAATTTTATATAAGCATTCTAACACAGCAAACTCACTCCCCTGCTGCACAAGGCTGGAAAATTGTCCCTTTCAGCATTTGCAGAAGGTGCACACTGTATTTCAGTCCTTTTTTCTCCTCTCCTTTTCAATGAGCACGGCACTTAAAAATGCCATATTGTTCCTCTCATTACAAAAATCATACCTAAAAGATCTTGAGAAGGGGGAAAGGCAGATGGGGTATAGATGTGGGACCTATAATAATTGTCACAAACAAGGCAACGTATCCTGAACTCCAGGGCAATGACCACTTATTGGGAATAAATAAAAGCGACCGTCCCCCAACACTAGTACTGAAGTTTAAAAGCAGGATTTGCTTTATTTCTTTAAGTGTTGATGTGATGGGGGGCAGGGGGGAAGTCTTTTGCACTTCTCAGAGGCCTTTCCCAACCAAGTCTGTTCTAAGAAAAACCCCTGATGTACACTTATGCATTAAGGTTTCAAGTTCCTTCCATACAGCAATTGATTTCCTCAAGTCAGTAAACTGCAATATCTAAGTCAGAAATTAAGTGATATTCCTCGACTACAGCAAGCAGCTTGTACCTTTTCCCACACAAAAGCACATAAAAGCCCCAGGGCTGCATCCTTTTGTGTATTTTGAGTCTGTTGTAAGAAACTTCTCAATAGGGTGAAACAGAAGTGACAAGGAAATCGGTCGTTAAGCCCCGTAAATGAAATTATATGCTTTCCTCAGAAGATTAGGTCAACGTGTCTTAGAAAGAGAAATAACAACAATATTGCAAAGGAGATGTGACAATAGAGTGCAATGAGAAGATACTTTTATACAACAAAGTAGCAGTACTCATCTGAAAGATTCTAGAGGGAAATAAAAATCTGAGTATTATCAAAGGCACAAAGAGATTTTCTTTATAAAGATATCTTGCTAAGTAAGATTAGCTGTTGTGTGCATGTTTCCCAAATACCAGACTGGATCATTTTCTTTTCCTTCCAAGAAACTCTGAAATTATAGCACTAGTCTATAGGTTTGTTTTTTGGTGGGGTTTTTTTTTTTTTTTTTTTTTTGGTTGTTGTTGTTGGGTCTTAGTGTCATCAACACATTCAGCATTGTCATAGTTTTTATTGTTGTGACAGCCTGAATCTGCTGGCTAACAACAGAGGAGCTCGGGAGACTGTTGTATCCACATAGTTTATCTGCCACAATACTAAGTAGTACTATCAGCTACCAGATAACTACTTTTTTTCCATTACTTAAATGTTTTGCCCTGAAGATGCATCTGCTGCCCCCAAAGGCCTTCTGCTGTTCAGCTGACTACTGGAGGTGAACAACTGTAACTGCTCAAAAGAACAATTTGGAGAACAACTTATGTGTTGCAGACAACAAATGTTATCTGCTAAAAATTAATTAGGTCCTTTGTCACTTTATACTAGGCACCACCTTAATCTTTGTTTTAAAACTGCCAGATGTAAAATGTGCACGTTATTCCCTGCAGTAAGAGAAAGATGCAAGCTATGTATATAGCATGCATAATAAAATTGGTTTGTGCTGGTTATTCAAAGCAGCTGTGAAGAAATAGTCTAAAGGAAAAATGGCCAAGTAAAAGTTCTCTTGAGCAGCCTTAACTTTGATCCATTAGGATATTGTTACATCTCCTCAGATTTCAACTACAAATCTTTCACTCTGTGCAAGCAGGATCAAATCACATACAAGTTCGATAACTAGACTGGGTATCATACATCTATCCCAAAAAGAATAGCCAAAATAAAGCGCTTGTTTAAATTCTTGGGTTGACCAACTATTGAAGCAAACTATTGACCATCTGGTGAATTTGCCATCTCATGGTCAATGCTCTCAATTATCTGAAGCATATTTTGGAAGATCCCTCCTAGCCAAACACAAGCTTTGAGGTCAAAGAAATTGGCTACTAACATGTGGCAAATCAGATTAGACAATCTAGTGGCTCCTTCTGGTCTTCAAGTCTCTAATCCTAACAAAACAATACATACAAGTGGTCAAACTAAATGGTGACTCTGTAATTCAAGTTTCCTCTCATACAAAATATTAATTTCTTCATGGTCATTATAAAAAGCTTGAAGAAAAACATGTTTGTCACATGCTTAAATGTTATACTTGGACTCTGAGAGGCCATCTGAGGAAGCATCTGATGTCAAGCTGAGAGAGCTTTAACCTCAAATTGTAGCTTTACCAGTCAATAATAATGCTATTGGTTTCACCTAGGAAGGAAATGGATGCCAACTCAGACTGAGACTGGTTCCAACCCCTGCTCCCCTCCACCCACAATTACTATGTACAATATGAACTATGATGACAATGAGTAGCTGCTGCTTTAAAAAAATGAAAACTAAACTTCTAAAACATACTCATTTCTTAATTTCTTCAAAAAATATTTTTATTACTTGTCAGAGAAAGTCGAGAATTCTAGAACTTTGTATGAAAAACAGAAGGGGAAGAAAGGTAGAGACCACATTCCCTGATATTTTCCCAGAAATTATCTGACCTCTTGAGGATACAGCAGGTCCCTGTAAGGGAGCTGAGATTAATAAAGGATTCCTCTATCTTAGCTCAGCAAAACACTGATCTCTCCTCACAGGTACTCTGCCACTAGCATAACGCAGGATAAATTAAAATTATCCCTACTCTTTAAATAACAGGATAAGCACAGATATGTAAATCTACCAGAGCTGGAGACAAATATGTCATGAAGTTTTTCTTGTTTTAATCCAACACAACAGCAGTTTACTTTTAAAAAATGAGATGGAGTGTTACTAGTTTTCTGAAATACCACAAATATTTACCAGATGTAATTTAACATACTCCCGGTTCCCACTCATTGAAAACCAGACAAAATATCAAGCACTGAGTATCTGAAGTTACAAGGAAAATGTTGATTTGTTCTTCCACATAAATGTGGCAATTTAATACTGAAGAGAGAGCAGGGCTTTTCACAAGGGAGAGCACTGTTCCTGAGAGACATGTTACAGATCCTTTTGTGCATCCTTAAGAAAATGAAATCATAGCTGTCAGAGGTTGAAAACTTCAGCTACAGAACTAATGAACTGTTAAGTGTAGTGTTCATTTCTTCACAGTACTTGCATTAAAGCAAATTTCCATCTCATTTGCCCACCATTCTTACGGCCTCTCATAGCATCAGATTTGACAGTTTTAGCCCCCAGTTACCAAGGATGAAATAGATTTTCTCACTGGAAAATAATGAAATACATTTTAATACCTTTTTACAAATTGTTAGAGTGGCTCAGGAAAGAAATCTTCAACAAAGAGCAAAATAACTAAAGACTAATGTAATTCATATAATTGGCAAATAGAGTAAGATGTAGTTTCCCTCTAACTTTTGATTGATCCGAACGGAGCTGGAACCTGTCTTCCTGTCTATACATATATTTTCCATATATTATTAGTCAACTGAACAGTCAGTTTCTTTCCTTGATTTAAATAAATACACTGAGGAGAAAACTGATTGAGAAATATCTTGTTTATCAGAAATTACTTACCTCCCTACTTTAGAGAGTTCTCTTCCAAAGGATTTAAGCAATTCCAGAGCATTTTGAACTATGAGTTCAGAAAAAGCTTATATAATGTCCTGCACTGTAACTCAGTCACAACTCAAAGAACTGCTGCTAAACCTATTTTTAGCTCATCCCCTTTTCACTAGTGCTGTGTAGGAGAGTTCTGCAACAAATCCATGAGATTAATAAATCTGGAATCTGTCAGAATAATAATGCAGACAAATGTTTTAGAAATGTCTCACCTGCTGAAGTCTCCCTAAAAAAGCAGAAAAACTAATTAAGCAGAAATCTAATCACACTTAACTGTAATTAGAAAGTTAAGTGCAACTCGCTAGGAAAAAAAAGCAAATTAGTCCAAAATACTGATGCTGTATTACATTAATTGTTACAACAATTAATTATTACAACATTACAACTGTAATACAACAACAATAGTGTTTACAATACATGTAAACCATAGATTGATTGATTCATTGACCTAATTAATCCCATAAGCATTGCTTTCAGACAATTTTTAGGTAGAAATAATTTTTTTTTTCAAGCAGTATAATAAGGTTTGGTGGTGGCTCTGTTTGTTTGTTTTGCTTTGCTTTTAACCATCCTATGTAGTTAAAATGAGCTACTTGACGTGACAATATTTCTGGTATGATTTCTCTCACAGAAGAAATCTTACCAACTCCTCATCTCAACTTGAAGTGACTATCCTGCTACCAGCTATGGTTTGAGACTCAGTTAAATTTTATACGCTGACCCCTTCAGTAAGATCAAATGACTCGGGATGGCACAAGCAGATGAAGTCTACGCACTTTAAAATGTGGCTCTGTGCAAGTTTGAAATACAGCTGAAAACTAAATGAAAGCAATGGGAAGAATTTAAATATTTTCTATGTAATAGAGGTGATAGATCATAATTACCATACCGGTGACATTGAAACATCTTTCAATGACTACAGTTTAGCCTATCATTATGTTTCAGTGAAGGACAATCCACGTCTCTGGGAGAGAAAAATAGTGCATTTGTCTCACAATGATCTCAATTCATAGTCTTTAGAAATCTTTGGAAGAGAAGGAAGAAAATCTTTATTATTGTTTCTCCAAAAGGTCCTATTTTTCTCTTTTGCCTAAACTTGAGTTTTAGAATGAAAACTACAGACTGAGGCAAAGTAGGCAAAGGTACACAAGTCTGTGTTCTTTTTATTCCACCCTGTTATATAGGGTTAGAGAAATGCAGAGACAAAATTATTTCATTATTATTGAACATAATGGACTTTAAAAATCAACCTCATTAATTATTATGGCTGAAACCAGACAGATTATTTACATCATTTACTGATCAGTTTATCACTGTATATCCTGAGATTTATTTTACTGCTTTTAAAGATGCATTTACTTCACTGTCACAGTTTTCATGCTGAAAGTACAGCCCCATCTGATGAAAACCAATTAATGACAGAAAGCCATTATGACCGAATGACCAAGAATCTCTGCAATTAAATTATTTCCACAAATTAAGGAACTGTTTTTCTTTCACTTTGTTACATTATATAACAACATAATTCTGTAATATTAAGTATGTCTAATCAAAGATTCAAATTTTCAGAAATACAGGATATACCTATATGATACTTAGAACTTTACACAGCAAATATATTGCCCTGCTCCTGACCATCTGTTCACTATTCCTCTTGCTTTTCCTCCCTACTGCTCCTGACAGGAATTTTGTGATTATATGAAAGTGACGTGTACTTTGTTTTCCCATGGTTACAGAATCTCAGTTAATGGAAAATCCCCCACAGCCTTTTCTCCTTCAATTATAGGGATCAGTCAATGGGGCTTCTTTAGGGAAAGTATAATTACTTGCATTTCTGCTTCTCAAGACTTTATTAAAATAAATCTATTTATATCGGTCTCCAAAGACTTTGGGAGTTGATAACTGTATTGTTAACAACAGATTATTTTATGAGTCCATCCCATAGCATGGGAATTCTTTAAACATATTTTCTACCAAGAGGCTGAGGAACTGAAATGGAATATTCGGGAAGGAGATGTGAAAAGGCACAGGCAGCTGACTTTGATTCCATTGCCAAAGCCTAGCCAACTTGAATTCTGACATCTGTTCATTGCATGGGAGAAAGCTGAACCACAGACAAGTGAGTCCGCTATAGAAATAAGCTTTCTATGCAAAAAGCAAAGCAAGTTATTTGGAAAAAAACTCTTTACATTTAGTTGAAAAGCGCATAAAATTCACCATCACCAGAGATTAAATGCAGGAATTTAAACATGAACAGTGTTAATTATACAACTGCAGTTTTTCATGAGGGAAATGTAGCACATTTGAGAACACACATAGATTCTGGTTTTTTTAATTTTTGGTTTAGAATTTTTAAAAATTTAAGTATGACATTTTAGAAAAACCTTCTAAAACCCATCAATCTGAGCATTAGTTACCAGGCAGACACTGCATACGCGTCCCAGAGCACAACAGTTAGTTGTAGCACATTCTTCCTCTTCAGTTAGCTAGTAACCAAGCACAACCCCTGTCACTGCTTCTTGAAACAATGTTAATAGTATTTAAAACAGACAGTACGTTTAATGCTAAATAAAGCAGTATAATAGATTGCATTATCATTTCTACACTGAGACAGTATTGTTTTCTCTGGGTAAACTGTAATACCACGTAAGAATTCTTCAAGGTAGACAGTAAGCTCTTAAAGCAGAAAAATCATCTTTCCGAGCTATAAAAGTAACATGCATCATATTGAACAGGTGAACACCTGCCTGTGTAGCTGGTGCCATACTCAAGGTTTTAGCTTCTCTGATCATGGATCTTCCTGTGAGAAGCCAGGTTTGTTGGGAGCTGATAGGATGTACCCAACCAAAGGTGGTAAGATCCTTTTTTCCCCACAAGAAGGTTAGACTTGGAGGTAGGGCTTTAATCTAGACTCACTGGCTGTCATGGTTTAAGGTCAGGGCAGCCCCTTAGACCTATAACAGATGCTCTCTGTTAACCCCCCTCCCTCCCCAAAGGGGAAGAGAAAGGGAATAAGGGAGAGAAACTTAGCAATTAGAAAAGGGAACTAGAACAGCTTTAAAAATAATAACATAGAATATGTACAAATATATACAAAACCATCATTGAACCCAACCCCCCTGATGGTAATTACATCACCGTCACCACTGGTGCTGTGGAGCAGGCACCAGGGGTGTCCCAGACCAGGCCCTGCAGCAGACGGGAGCTGTGTTCAGGAGCTGGATTCTGGTACCGGATTCAGGAACACAGGATTGAAGGCAGAATGGACAGAGTCTCCTTGGATGCTCTGAGGAAGCAGTCCAAGAGGGGAGAAGAGCCCAGGAAAAAGCCCCATAGACCCTTTGGATCCCTCAGCTCTATACCCAATATGACACATATGGGCTGGAATCCCTCACTGGTCAGTTTGGGGTCACCTGCCCTGTCCACTCCTCCCTGCAGGTGCAGCCTTTCACGTTCTGCACCCCTCAATGTGGTGCGCAAGATCCAGCAGTGGCCTTGGTCTGCACACCAATCCTTGGTAGTAACTCTAAACACAGGGTGTTATCACTGCCAGCAGCAGACACTGCCTGTAAGAACAGGCTGCTAACTTCAGAAAGTGCAGTTAGAAGAACCAAGCTGAAAAGTAAAATCACTGAACCGGAATTAGTACTTTTCTCACTCAAACCAGGACAGTGGTAGAACGGGATAGAGTTTTGAGCAACACAGAAGAGCAAGTGGCTGATGATGCATTAGGAACCAACAGGGAAACATCTGTGGTAAACTGTAAAAGGATTACAACTTGTTCCTCTAAAAAGGTGACACAGCCAACAGCCCAGCTGAATTGCCTCTAGGCCAATGCACGCAGCACAGATAACAAACAGGAGTTGGAAACCACTGTGCAGCTAGAAAGCTGTGATCTAGTATCACAGAAAGTTGGTGGGATGAACCACGTGACTGAAGCACTGCAATAGGTGGCTATGAACTGTTCAGAAGGGACAGGCAAAGAAGAAAGGGAGTAGAGGGCGTTTGCCCTCTATGTTAAAAAAAAAACGGGGGGGGGGATTGACTGCAGAGAGCTGTGTTTGAAAACCAGGTTGAGAGCTTATGGGTGAAAACTCAGAGGTCAAGCCAACAAAGAAACCTCACGGCTGGTGTTTACTACAGGCCAACCAATCAAGAGGATGCTGCCAAAGCATTCTAACTTCAACTACAGGAAGCATCGTGGCCTCATGCTCCCACGCTCTGATCCTGCTGGGGGACTGACTTCACCTTAAAATGATATGTCTTTCTTTTTATTTACTATATAAGACTCAATAAGCCTATTTATTTCTTAGCTTTTAAATATTCTTTCTCCCCACATCATTTGTTAGTTCGAGAATCTATAGAAAGATGAGTTACTATAAATGGTATCTTTCACAAACTCTGTTACTCCCTTATTATTTCAAGCTCTGCTATAGATAGTGACTTTTTTAGATCATAACTTCTCAAATAAAGTTAATCTTTTCACATTAGTTTTAAGAAAAAAAAAAAAATTTACTCTTCCCAAATATTGTAGGCTTCACTTCAACATCATTATTCTCAAATTATTTTTAGGTTTTCAAGCCATCATCACCCCATAGTGGAAATTACTTATCACTTTCCTGATTTGCAGGTTCTGGAGAGAGGGCATCAGAAACTGAGAAGGTTGAAATTTTGTAAATCTCTTCAAGAGTTATGAAATACATCCCTCTAAAGAGGATTCAACACAAATCTTCAAAAATATAAAGTCTGAAGCTAAAAAATATAGAATGAACCAAAAGCAACTCTTCTTTCTTCTGAGTTGCAGCAATTTTTCCACATTTCCTTTAAAGCATTTCTTTTACACCCCACTTCCAGAGGATTGTTTCCTCACACCTGCTCTCTTCCAAACATTCCTCTTTCAACACTACTTCCCTCATTAGCACTGCAAAAACATTTTAATTCCATAAAAAGTATCTATTTTCCTATTGCATACAAGAAGTCCAGAAAAGGAATAAATAAAAATATTTAAGCACTTGATCCAAAACTTAAACAACAGTAAGAAAAAATAAGAACCAACAAACTCTCTCGTTGCTTTCTTTGAAGTTGCAAGCACAATGTAGAACTGATACTGTCTTAATGCAGTCACACCACAAAAATGTTAATATAAAGCTTTGGAATTCAATGGTGTTCAAATGACTCAGAGTTACTCAAAGTAGTTTGCTCCATTTATACTACATCTACTTTTCTTCTGAAGTCACACCTTACCTTTGCTTCCATACTGTTCTGGTGGCAGGTCATAAGGTACAGGAAAATATGTTGCTGAATCACTACTTTCTGAAAGCATTTTCCCTCTCACTTGAAAGTAATCCTTGTCCAATCCCTGTGAAGGATGAGAAACAGAGAAGAAAGCCTTAGTTTTTTTATGGAAAAAACCCCAAACCTAATCCACAATAGATGCTTTCTCATGCTTTCTCAATAAGAGTTATTTTCATAAACAAAATGATTTGGTTTTTTTTTTATTATTGAGATTAGACACTTCCTAAAGCACCTTCCTATTGTGAGAACTCCTCTTATTGCTACTATTTCAGTCTCCTTTCTTTTACGTTTGTTGGCTTGGCCCCACAGGTAGGTCCAGATTGGATATACTCTGTCTTCTTAGTCCTTTACACAAACACCGATCCACTTCCATGTTCAAACACTGTCATGGCCTTGCTTGTGAGCAATTCTACCCAAATTGCCTAAGGTCTTTGCTAGTACCCTATGGGCATCATAATACAAGATGTTACTTCTTTTGCATAAATGCTTATAGATACTAGAATAAAAAATGCACTATTAAAGTATTGCTTTGGTGTTTAATATTTAAAGGAAACAGTTTTAAAGATTTTTCTCTTTGCTATTTAGTTTCATCCTGATATTAGTTAGATGTTCAGTGTTTCATAAACTGTATTAAAATTCAACTTGCAATAGAGAATCAAGTCTTCAAACCTATGCTTTTCAGGTATCTTGGGTAATCTCAGTCATATACACTAAAAAAAAATGTAATGAAGAGTTGAAACTGCTTGCATAAAAGTTTCAAAGACTACATTCATTAGAATGAGGGGCTTGAGTGGATTTCAAACAAGGTTAAGGACTGAAAAAAACACAAACCCTAAGCTATAATACAATACAAGGGCAGATAGATTTAATGCAATTCAAGTAACTTTGGCATATGATACAGCTTAGCCACTTCTCTAGAGAAACTGGACCCTACTCATCAACTGTAATAAGTTATACAAAAACAAATCTCTGAGACTTCCAATAGCCTTTTATCAGTCAAGTACAATTTGATTAGAATAGACTAAAAGTTTAAAAGCTATCAAGATTTTATTATTTACTGCTAAGATATTACTGAAGAACTCTATTTTTCTTTCTAAAAATTATAGAATTATAGAACAGTTTGGGTTGGAAGGAATGTTTAAAGGTCATCTAGTCCAACATCTCTGCAATGAGCAGGGACATCTTCAACTACATCAGGTAGCTCAGAGCCCCATCCAACCTGACCTTGAACACTTCCTGAGATGAGGCATCTTCCACCTTCCTGGGCAACAAAAAAAAAAGTCCTCCTTATATCTCATCTAAGTCTACCCTCTTTTAGTTTAAAGCAATTATCCCATGTTATGTTGCTACAGGTCCTACCAAAAAGTTTGTTTGTCCCAAGCTTTCTTATAAGTTTCCTCTAAATACTGAAGGGCTGCATTAAGGTCTCCCAAGAGCCTTCTCCAAGGTGAACAACCCCAACTCTTTCAATCTTTCTTTATAGGAGAGGTGTTCCAGCCCTCTGACCATTTTTGTGGCCCTCTTCTGAACCGGCTCCCACAGATCCATTTCTTTTCTCTGCTGATGACTCCAGAGCAGAAGACAGTACTCCAGGTGAGGTCTACATCAGACTGGAGTAGAGGCAGAATCACCTCCCCATGCTGCTTTTGATGCAGCCCAGGATACAACTGGCCTTCTAGGCTGTGAGTGCACATTGCCAGCTCATGTCTGAATATTAACTTATACTTTACCCAAGCTGTAGGACTCAGTCTTTTACTGGATTACTGTTCTGTGATAGTACAAACAAGCTTCTTAATTACCACTAAATAATCCTATTTTATTCAAACATAGACGATGGCTGAATTGATAGTCTCATCTATGTACAGTACTTTTACAGTACTGTAAGCTCTTCACTGAAGTTTTACTTTATCAAACGTTAGCATAAGTTGAATAAAGCAACCTTCATATGACCACACAAAGCATGGGATACAAAGCAGCCTCACACCTTTTAGTTTGATATTCAAGAAGCATAGTAGCAGAGAAAAGAGCTGGCAAAGACAATGTCAAGCTGTATTACAGCAGTTCTAGTTAAGTCAGTTCAAGAAACTCCTTTAGAATATAGGTGCTTTCTTTCGCCTCATGACCTGAGGTAACAGAAAAGTATTAGTGATGATGTAAGAAACACTGTGTATTATTTCAAGGACATGGTAAAAGCCATGCTAAAGGACTCCATGAATGAAAATCCATTTTAAACTTGCCCTTTTATAAGTGGAATTGTGATAAACTTCATTAAAACCAGGGTACAGCCTTTTGTAGAGCTTAGCCTTTAAATAGCAAACAAACCAATGCATAATTTTTTTTTAAAAAGCTCAAATATCTAAAGGTTTGAAACTGACTTTACAGAAAAATACGAAACTCAGAATTACTTATAAAAAAAGGAACAGTTGAGTTGTTCAACTGAACTTGAATCACTCAGGGACTGATAAAAGCTTCATGTAAAAATGCAAATAGCCATATTTATGTCTGTAGTGGAAAGAACATGAAATAAGCCAGGGATGCTCCAGCTCACAAAGAACAGGAACTGTGTAAGTGGTGGTAAAAGCTTTTTTCACAGCTTAACAGTAGTCAGGTTACATAGGGAGAGTCTGAGTGAATACTACTCATAAGGTGACATTTAAATTGCAAACTAAAATGGCTTGTATGAGGTTTGATTGCCGCAAGTGCCTGTGAGCTTTTTACTTGTCTTCTGCATGCAGCTGTAAGAGAAATAAGGAATGGCAGAGAAGGCTTCTGTGCTGTATCACGAGTTGGTTCTTATTCTCCAATGAACTTCAGCTGCATGCCTGAGCAAGAGCATCACAGTTACACAGCTGTTGCCTGACACCATCCAAGTCTGAAGTTTGTATAACCATTGCTGTCAAAGCACATACTGTGCAACAACACCTACTTTGGCCTCTACATGTGTTCTTAGTAATCTCAGTTTAATTCACATATCAAGAACTACACCTCATATATTCCACACCGAAGTTCACAGCAGTAGGAGCCTTTTATGCAACAGGAAAGAAAAAGGCACCACCTGTAGGACAGTTTTAATCTCATTTTCTTTCCTGGTATCTGTCTTTTTTCCCAACCCAGTAACATTTTTGTTTCTGCTTTGTTTCTTCTACCCTCTATGCTCTGTTATTACTTCAATGTTTCTTCTCAGGCATTTTGTTTCCTTCTCTTGTTCTACACCTTTGCTTTCCTCCTCTTTGTTCTTTTTCAGTAGTCATCAGTTATATTCTCCTCTCCTCCAGGTCTTATTTCTTCTCTGATGCTGCCATCCAACCTTGCTGGTCTCCTTCAGTTGATCCCAAATGTGTTGTATTTGTCTGTCACAATTTAACCTGTAGAGATCTTCCATTCAGGAAATGCTAATCTAAGAAAAGACATTTAGTTTTCCTCAAAACATCCTGGAGTAAGAGTTATGGAATACATTCTTTAAAAAGGCTCTCTGAGGAGATTCACATGCTTTTAAAAATAACTCTCATGTGTCTATCTACACACAGAAATTGAAATGTTACATATTGTCTGTTTTCAGCATTTCTTGGATGGTGACAGCTCCCCTTGCTGTTTCCAAAATACAAACCAGGAGGATCTTGCCAAAAAAAATTCTGCCTGCCTTGTAAATTTTCCTCAGCCATAGTCTATTCTTTCAGAATTCTTCCTTCTGCAGCTATATTTTGTTCTTTGACTGCTGCTCACAGCAGTAGGTTTTGAAATACTGAGGTACATTTCTCTGGTGAGAAAGTGTGGTTTTTTTGGTTTTTTTTTTTTTGGTACTAAAACTTTATATACCACTGTTGGTTCTATTAGTCCCTTAGGACCATACATTGTAAAAGTAGACATCAGGAGGAGAGAGAAAAAAAAAAAAAAAAAGAAAAAAAAAGAAAAAAAAAAAAAAGTAGAGCAGCTTTTAAAATTCTGCTTTCCAGCCTTTTACCCCCCAAACACAAGGCAGAATTCAGACAATAAAAATTAAAAAAATCCAAACCTGGAAACACACAAGACAAGAGGTAAGAATTGCTATCCCTGCGTGGAAATTAACACTGCTATCACTACAGTATTTTGATACTATTCAAGTAACATCTACAGAAGACAGCTGATTATTCTACTAGATGATGGGACTACCCTTTCTCATGCCAGTAAACAGAAAGAAAAGGCTACTCTAAAAATTGACTAGTTTGAGCAGTAAAGAACTAAGGATGCACACAAACTTTAGTGACCAACCAATGAGTTTATATTTTGAAAAGCTGACTGGCTTGTGTCATACTCTTTCACAGTCTTTTTAGAACAAAGTATTCCACAAACTTTTATACCCTTTTACAGATCAAGTTAAGTTTGTTTCAGCCTTATCAGACACTTTTAAAAAGCTTTTCATTAGACACTCCCAGGATTTTTAAAACAAAATAATTACTGCAACATGCTTCCCAGAACTCCATACTGTCAGTTGAGGGGATTGTCTCAACATGTTTCATGTGTTAAAGATGTAATGTATTTCAGCCTCTGAAAAGGAATCCACAGCAGCTGAAAGAGCAAACCGAACATGAGCAAGAGTGAAGGTGTAGGAGGTGAGAAACAAATTGAAATAGAAAGGGAAAAGCAGTTCAAATCCAGGACATGATCTTTTTAGTTTTTATTCAAGAGAAGTCTGTAATCTAATGTCAGCATTAGCTTATTTTTCCCCAAACACTAAAATTGTAAATCATGACAGCTGCTACTATGATGAGAACAACCCTTCGACATATTTCGGAAAGTCTGCATTAGCAGACCAGGCTGAGACCCAACCTCAAAGCATAAATTCTGGAAGCATTTTAAAAGCCAGGCACAACCTGGCAGTCAACAGAATGCAAGTAAGGAATGATCCACTTCCAAATTTGTATTCAACAGAAAATAGAAGGCACAAACCACAGGGCTAGTGGAGTTTTTAAGATTAGAAATTTAAGCACATACTACATAAATCCACAGGGGTAGTGTGGCCGAGCGGTCTAAGGCGCTGGATTAAGGCTCCAGTCTCTGCGGGGGCGTGGGTTCGAATCCCACCACTGCCAGGAATGTTTTAACAGTTGAACTTGATGATATTAAAGGTCTTTTCCAACCTAAACAATTTAACAGTTCTAAGTCTTAACTTTCCACTAAATAACTGTCATTAACTTCGTGATCAAACTGCATGAAAAAACCTCAAGAGATTTATGAGAAATAGGCAGTATTAAATCAGCATTCCAGTAGCTAGAGCGTACTGAGTCTCTCAAGGTCCAGGGAATGCTCACTCACTTTTCAAAGCACTTAGTCTAGTTTGTATTGTGTATATTTTTAATTTCAAACAAACTCCAGATTTCTAAAAGTGTTAGTCTATTCCTAGAATTCCATTATCTTCACCTAAGACTGCCACATAGTATGTTAAAATCCAAGTGAACCAGAAGTCTTGACAACCAGACTAAGTTATCCAAGAGGCACTTTTTATGCAGAGCTAACTGCAAGGCATATGCATAAGATAAATTCACATGCTAAGCATCACAACTTGATTATCAAATGACTGCCAGTACATAAGGCAAGTATTAACAAGGTGGTAGTCAGAGAGACAAATATTATCAGGTGTCTCTGCAGGCACTTCCCAGTGAAGACAGCTGCAGTTCATCTCCCCACTTTGCTCCCATATACACTATATCATGGGACTACCAACAGGTGACACTTTTTCCTGGTTGCCAGTCTTCAATTAACTATCAATACTTAGGAAACTGAAAGGAAAAGAACTAAGTAGTCTCTTTCAAAATATGTATGCAATGTTACATATTCTTGCATGCTTTAAATTCCTTTCGTATGACAAAGTAAAGCCTTCTACTCATCCCACAGTGGCTACTTTAAATTAGCCAGCGTGACAAAAAGGGCTGATCCAGGGGCTCGACTCTACCATTTATAATGCACAATACATATTCCTCAGCCAGGTCCTAGCTATTTACACCTATTTTGATCCAATACTTAACTGGTCAGCCTTCCACACAGGATCTGGTTCCAAAATCAGACCAAAAGATTATCTCAATGTGATCCTACATTCATCTCCCTGCCCCACTGAGCTTGTCCTTCCTACTTCCTTCTTGCATTAGCACTCACCTGATCATGTTGAGCTGGCTTACAAAACAACACTTTCAAAACTTGTGCAGTTTGGTTTCGGACAGTTTGAGCTGCTTTAAAGCACAAGGAAATCCACTGAGCACCAGTGCCAGTACAATTAAGGGAGTGAAGACAGTCACGGACCGAGACAACTGCTGTAGTTCCACATATTAAACTAATCTATTGCTCTGACATGTTTGAGAAGCCAGATTCCAACCTACTTTATCAGTGGTTAGTTCTCTAACAGACTAAAATGCTGAATGACCAGAAACTGAGCTTAAGTTGCAGCAAAGCTTCACTCCATACTATTCTTCCTAGGCTAGGAAAGCCTAAACCTGCAGCAGTTGTAGGTTTAAGGAAGAGAGGCCTTGAATAAACAAAAAAGCCACAATCCCAAGACTCTCAGGCACCTTTCCGGCAAATCTGAACTTGCCCTACATCTGTTCAGTGAGATCAAGATCTTGGCCAGATTTAAGTAACTTTTGTTGTTTTGATCCACTGTACGTATAGAAATCATATTTAATGAGTAACTAACTGCTTCACATTCCTCATGAAGCCTTTTTTTTTTTTACTGAACATAGGTACAAAATTTCTCACAGACTTTGATGGCAAAGGATGGCTCAACAGACAAAGTTCTGATCTTTCGCAACTGATTACACCTTTCAACCAAATGATTTTTGACAGGTTGAGTTCCCAAGGGAAAAAAAAAGATCCTATCACTAGAAAAATCTCCTGCAGAGTATCAATTCAACCGAAACACAGCCTTAGAACAAGTTATCAACTGTAAATTAAATCCTGTTTAAAGATATTTAGAACCATCTTCTTGAAATGCTGACTCTTGAAATTGCATAGAAGGAAAAACTTTGCCAAAAGCATCGGTGTCTACTAAAACTTTACAAATACATCTAATTAATGTCAAAGTAATGACAGCAGCTTGTCTAGATATGCCTAAAGAAGCCTTAAACTAGTGTGGACACTACTGGCACAGTAAGCAGAACATGATACTTGCCATGGCTCTGTATTGCTCCAGTTGGACAGTTTTGCCAATTGGCACTGAACTCTACTGCTACAACCACCAACTGGCAATTCAAGAACGACATCGTCTGTGCATTAGGCTATTTCTGGTTTTCAGATATAAGGTTAAGCTATGCATACATCATAAGAATGAATTTATACCACAATAAGAAAATATTGCCCATTCAAATCTATGATGCCTACAGTAAAATTTGTTTCTAGCAGTATTTATTCAGTTGTTGGTATTGACTCATCTTCCCTGATACAAAGCTGAAAACCTGAAAACTGTAGCTTCATTATTGCTGTAAGGTTGTCAGTTACACGGGTGCCAGATAAGACAGCACTACCCTATTATCAAAGTCTTAAAGCCTGAAATCTTGTCCTAGGGGACAGTCACAACCAGCAAATAGTAGGGAGCAGTGGAGGAAGTTGTCAGTGAACTAATCCTGCTTCTCTAATTAATCTGACACTACCTTGCTGGCCTGCTAGATAAGATTCCAGTTCCAGGTTCTAGTGTACAAAATGTATTAGTTCTCCCCCCTTTTTGTTACTACAAACTTTAGAAGTATTTTTTAATCACCATCCTTAAGGGTCAAATTTTCAGCTCCACATGCAAGAAAGCAAGATTCAGCAGGATCGAATGCAAGCAAAGAATTCTCTCCAGGTTGGGCTTTTGTGTGTCTTTTGTTGCTGTTTTTTCCGGGGGTGTTTAAGTGAAAATTCTGCAGATTGATCAGATATGAAACAGGTATGGGTCACACTTGGCAAAAGGATTAATTCAATTGTTCCTGATTTTCTACCCATTTTAAGTATGTTTTCAAACACTATCAATGAATGAAAAAGCCAGAGTCAGAATGGGAATATTCAAATGATGTAAAATGACCACGCAGTCTGGTGATCAGCTATGTTCATACAAAAGCTTCATTCACTAAGTACAATCGTATCAGTACCATACTTCATACCTGTGAGCATCTGGAGGTAATAGTAGCCAGTGTCTTAGAACATTATTTTATTAACATTGTTTTATATTTATTTTATCCCTTGATTTCAGTTGCTCTTAAAGCTTTTATGCAAGTGATGTTTGCCTTCCACACCCCCCCCCCTTTTTTTTTTTCTTTAAGAGTGCAATGGTATCAAAGCCAATGGTTCCTACTACAGGAAGTAGTAGGATTCTTCTTGTTTCAGTCTCCAGTCAACACATTTCCTCTAACAGTTTTCTTCCACATAAACCATGCTGAAGAATGAGGTCTGAAATTGTCTCTAAGACTCACTGTATCAGAGACCACAATACTATGTAAACTCCTTCATACATGTCAAAAGTGAGATACAGGAGTTCTTCAGCTACAACCAGAATCCAATCTTAATGGTGCAGGAGACTACAGTTTTACAGTTATGGCAGGTAAACATTTCTACGATGTCATAAGATTAATTTTTATTTCAGAGTACATTACTGAGCAACAGAAACGATGAAACATTATGTGAACACACATGAATGTTACCTAGGAAAGATGTATTCATCAAAAAAATATTTCTAAGGACTTTTAGCATACAAATGCTTTTTCAGAGAAACGTGAAATTTCTTCTCTGGAAAAGAATCAGTTTCACACAAGGAGTTCAAAGGGTTTCTGTTCGCCAACTAACTTCTGTTGATAACATTTTGGTACTAGCAGGCTCACCAGAGAGAAGGAATCAACAACAGGAACAAAAACTCACATCTCCCCACTATCAATCTTATTTAGTAGAACTAAATAAGACAAAAATTAATCTGAAAAGAAACAGAAGATTTCCCCCCCCCCCAATACAATGCATAATTAAGACACAGGACTCACTACTACAGGATTCCGTCCAGGGAAGAAAAGCACCAAGAGTAGTTCAATAAGGAACTTGATGCATTAATACAAAGTCGTGGCTACTAACCATCATGGTCTGGATACAGTTTTCATCCTGGAAAGTCTTTAAAATAAGCCATAGGGAAATAAACTAATGAGCTATCACATATATACTGTTCATTGTGCTAACTCCCACGGCATCTGCTACAACTGCATTAAGACCAGACTATTTAGATAGATGGACCTCAGCTAGCATGAAAACATGAAACGTTTTCATCTGGCTCTACACACCAGAGTATGTTACTTTGGGTCAAACTTGTATTCTATGTACTGAGTCTGCTGTCACAGAGGCTTGAAAGGTACAGTCCTTTAGCTTTTCAACAGGCTTTTACGAAGGCTGATTTATACTGGAGATTCCTCTGAGAACTTGTTCTCAAAGCAGAAAGTTTGAGAAGAGAGTCACACAGCTTTGCAAATGCATTTTAGAGCAAGAGCAAGAACAGCAATCAGTGTAACATTAGAAATTGTTTTTCAGGTTACAACCCATATATACCACTTCAATGTGAATATGCACTCAGTCTAATTTTAAGAAGCGTGAAAGAAATTTAATCATCCTTTCCAGCAACATTTAGCATGGGTTACAATTTTAAAATACTATTGCCTTTCAGTAACACAACAAGTCACATCAATACCAAACTCATACTTGCTATGGAGGAAAATAGCCTATTTCTATTTTAAAGAATACCCTGTGTAAACTCCACTTGCTCTCACCTTTCTAAGATGGAAACACAAAACCCAGTAAACAGATTATTCACTCATTTATATTCATCAATATTTGCAGATTCTCAGCATATCTCAGAATATGTACTTGAACTATGTACTTACAAATGCTGAAGGCAAGAAAAGGACTCCAAGTTCATAAGAACGGATCATCAGTTGGGTGCCATTCTTCTCCAGAGCTCCCCAAGCTGCTTTAGATAGATTGGCACTGCAAAGAGCAACAAAGCATTTCAGTGAGGCATAATCTTCATAGCAGAAAATACTTAAGTACCACAGCTGTAGCAATGCAGTTCCACAAGGAGAACTTCAATCAGAAAAATCTTTTTATGAAGAGTGATTTGGGTATTATCCCTTATTGCTATTTTTACAGCACAGTGGGAGCAGCAGAGACAATATATAGATGGGTATTCATACAACACATGTGGGTAATTATACAAGCTTATTTGTGTCATACAAATTTAGCCTTTGAATCTCCTCTGAAGATTCCAGGAAGGAACTTTGTATTGGTAAATAGCTTCAATTTGATGACTTAAGAAGATTAAAGGCCAGCTCAATTATGACTAGTTACATTATAATACATATAGTACAGCATTTTTGAAAGTGTTATCAACAATATCTTTTACTCCTGGCATTTTGTTTTCATAAATATATCAAAGAACAAATATTTATCAAAGAGGTATTTTTAATATGCTATTCAGCACCACGTTGTAGTTAATCCTTCATCAGTATCTGCTATGAAGTAAATCATTTGGGGTCAAATAATAAATGCAATTCTGTTGTCAAAAACTACTTCTACAGCAAAACCACAAAGCTTAATTATTACATTTTAACTAACAGACATAATGGATGTTTTTTGATAGTAGCAAATAGTGGAACAGAAGAAAAAAAAATTAAAGCAACCAGTAATTTCTGTATCAGGTGGACTCAGTATCACATTTGAATGACTTGAGTACCTTAAAAAGCACCCTAATCCCTACTGCTATTGCAGGCAACCGTATCAATGAATTATTAGATTTAAAGAGCCAGAATATGAAAAGGATAAAATATTAAAGTAACTGAATATTTAAGAGTAAGGATATGAAGAATGCAATGTATTATTTATAGGGTTGCACACACACACACAAAAAATCAGTTTTGGCAAAACTGAAACATATCTGTATTTTTCATTCACAGTAAGACACTCCCCTCATGTGAGGAAAGTTTATTCCCTCCTTCAGCTTCTTTAAAAAACAAAGAATAGAAATACAAAGCTAGACTTCAACCTAGACTGCTTAACAACTCAATCTGACAAAAGGTCAGATACCAAGTATTAGGTATCTTACACATTCTGTAACAAGGCAGTGCAAGGATAAACTTCATCTTAACCCACATTTATTCTGTACAAACCAGCACATTTGTGTAGACCATGTGCCAAAGTAACTTAAGCCAAGGTTTAAAAGTACTTATCGCTTCAGTTCACATTGAACTCCCCAAACTGGCAGTTACAGATTTTGGTGCAACTGCCAACAGTTCCTGACATAATTATTTCAACCAGCAGCCCCAAAAGGGGCAATGTAATGAGAAACATTAAACATGGATAATATTCTTATCTCTACTTAGAGTATGATGAGCGTTATGGCAGTAACTCACCTGGGTCTGCAATTCACAAGAACTTTCATATATGACTTTTTTTATTAAGCAAGACATGTATGGTTAGTTGTTTACCTTGTAACTAAGAACCATGCAATCTTCTTGAAGTCAGGAGAGGGTCTCATGTATGTCTTAATGTGAGGCATAGCATTACTTCGACCTGAGACTTCTGCTGACCATTTGCTAGAAAAGGAAGAGGAGTTCTTTTCATACACAGTTTTATTTTGAGGTCTAAAAGATACTCATACTTCAGTGCTGTGTTTTCAATACTCTCATATATGTTTCACATATAATAATTGTTTTCCCTACAGAAAGGCTAAAAATACCTTAACTGATTTTTTTAATCCAGAAATCCAATCTTAGTAGCAGTCAGAAGGGCAGAGCTTTGTGGTTATTCCCCCCCCCCCCCCCCTCTTTTGGTTTTGTGTGGTGTTTTGTTTTTTTTTTTTTTTTTGGTTATGTTTTTGTGTTTTTTGTTTTTTTGTTATTTTT
>JANHGN010014363.1:45793-92882 GCA_024605025.1 Megaceryle maxima
TCAGAAGGGAAGCGTTTTGTGGTTGCTTCCCCCCTCCCCCCCCTTTTTTGTTTTCTTGGGTGCTTTTTTTGTGTTCTTTCGTTGGTTGTCTGTTTTGGTTTTTGTTGCCCACCCCCCCCCCCCTTTACAAACCAGATACTCTCCTCAGTGTATCAGGGTCCCCTACCAAAGTTTTTCCATTCCTCCACTTCAGTTAGCACTCAAGCAATTAAGTTCAAACTCCTAGGTAATATTTCTTCTTTGAAGACTATCAATGGTTATGCCTTTAAGCAAAGTAACTTGGCACCAAATTAAACCTTGTAGAATTCCCCAAGCTTATTACAACTTATTAAGCTTGAAGTAGAGGCAGGGAGCAAACAATAGACTGTTGACACTACCCTTCCACTTCCCTTTTCTGTACCCCACTGAGAAATTTGAGGGCTTAAGAGTAGAGATCCTATTTATGTGTTTACATAAAAACTAGTTTATAACAACAAGGCATTGCTGCAGTAATTCAGCATCAATTTTACAGAACTAAGCCTTAAGCCAACAGTAGATGTATGTACCTAACTGAAAGAATATGATCACATTATTTAGAAGCTCTTTCCACTTGCAGCTGTTAGTCCTCACTCAAAAAAAAAAAAAAAAAAAAAAATCAGGAAGAAGGCTTCAAAATACACCTTCCTTCATCCAGAAATTTTTCTTTCTTCACTTTGGAACATAACAGGCTCTAGTTTGACACAGCCTTGTTTCCCTTATTTAGCATTCACTTCTAAAAGAGAAATCAAAAAGAGGAGGTTTTTCAGAGCTGACCAGTTAAGTGGACTGTGTTCATTCAAAAACCTAAGATGACCGAAATGGAAGGGCTGGAATTATTTATCTAAGTTGACTTCCAGGACTAACTTTCCCATCAGTTGAGAGGCTTTGCAGTTCAGTAAGATCTGTTTACTTTAACAACCCTTTTAACAACCTTAATTTTTCCAAAGAAGGAAAGAAAATTGATTCTGAGAATGGATCCTAAAGGACCTAAAGGACAAAAGCTGATACATTGCATGCATGTTTGGAGCAAACTAGACATCTATATTTTTACGCAAGCCACATTTAAGTCTGTTTCTCAAGAACAGACTAAGATATATGCAATACAGAAACAGCTAACTGAACTTATGTTCCCCTACAGAACTCTACTTTCCATGCATACAGATTGTAAGGCTATACCATAACTTAACAATTCTTGTTAAGAGCTTTTCTCACAAGTGACAGTTTAGGCAAACATTAAGGTACAAAATAATTGGGTAACCCCAGTAACATTGTAGAAATTAAAACCATGAAAAAAAGTAGAACTGGGAACTGAACACAGGTTTTCTTTAGACCCATCTCATTGCCTTGCTCAAAGACAAACTTCTCTCCCCACTATTAACTACAATAACTCTGGGATGCTATCTTAGTCTACTGCCTTTTTTTTTTTTTTTTTTTCTTCTTTTGATCTGCGTAAAACAACTTTTTCCATTGTTCTCAAAAGACACTTAGGTTTTTTAAGATTCAGCCTGAGGGAGACATCTGGCATGGAACGTGTCAGACTTTTAGAATTTGGCAAGACTGGTAGCACATCAAAATAGAAGCTCTTAATGGAAAACGTTAGGCACCTTTAACAAAAGATGGTATTACCATAAGGGACTGAGAATTTATGCAGCAGGACTGCTGCACTCAAAAAAAGGCAACAAAAAGAAAAGCCTTCCCAACCCTGCTGTAGCTCAGTTGAAATCCTGTTAACATTGAGGGCACAAATGGGTGAAATACAACAAATACAACCAAGTTTAAAAAAAAAGTAACATTTTTCCAGTTGTAACATTATTCCAGTTCAGAGAAGGAAAGCTTTAACAGAAGTTTACAGAATCCAAAATCTGGTAGTGTTTTCCATTAGCATCAGTATCACATATTTTACAGGTAAATAGCATGTTTGGACTATGTTTTGAGGTAAGACCAGCAGATAAGTATCTAAAGGTGTTTAAGAATATCATGCTTCTGACCACTTCCCCTTAATCTGCTTTTAACAATCATTACAGCATTGTAAGCTTAAGCATACAGTCTAGGAAAAATAAATAAGCCACAAAGAATTGAGTTCTACTTACTGAAAATAGGAATGCAACCACAGCTGTTTCTGTGCTGTCTGTATACTGTATGGAAGTGAGCCACCAGCTTAAGGAAAACAAACAGAACATTTACATTTGTTTTTTAAAAGATATTCTAAAACCAGCTTATTCCCCAAGATACCTGTACTATCCTCATGACTTATTTTCAGAGAATAGTTAAAAGCTCCAGCAGTATTAAAAAGGTATATAGTTGGCCTTGGGGGGGGTTTCTTTTGTTTTTTATTCATTCTTATAATTTAGCAAGCTCTGAAATACTATGTAGCAGACTTGCACTAGAAAAAGATAAACAGTATACAGGCTGTAGAATCAAGTCCTCTTAAAAGACAGATGTTTATGGGTAATATTTTGTTATGCTACCACTTGACAAACAGATTAGAAATACTACCTGTAGAAGCTAGAAGGAATAATACAAGCAGCTTCCAGCAAAAAAACAAACAAACAAAACAAAACACGACCCAAAACAACAAAACCCCAGCAAACCACACAACAAAACAACAAACCCAACAGAAAACCACCAAACAACGTTATTTTAAGAAGCAAGAACTTCTCCAGTGAAATGGTATTTGTATCAATTTGGTTTTTTGGCTAACGTATCTTGTGATTTCTTGAAATATATTTAACAAACAAGAATAAGCCATGACATACTAAGTCATATTACTGTTGTGTATTAAAAACGTGATGCTTATGGTGTCTTCCAGGACAGGTTGAATGGAGTAGGTTTTGCAACTGTTAGTGCATTCCTGAGAGTAGTAAAGCTTTTCTAACAGGAGGAGTCCATGGAGCTGTTTGTTTGCACAGTTATAATTCACCAAGTTATTTCACAATATGAAAGAACAGTAAGGGGTCATTGCAGAGTTTGCACATGTGATTTTCAAGAGTATCAGCTTTGCTATACAGATACTGTAGATAACCAGATGTATTTCAAAAGACCCTAACTTATCTGTGGGAACCACAGGTACCTATAAACTCAAAGGCTGCAGTTTCTACCTACATCCAAACAGTACTCACTTCAGAGGAAAGATAGAGACCTGAAAGCATTGCTGCTGGCCCTGTGCTCAAATTTCACCATCAGAAGAGTTCAGCAGCTACTCCACTACATCACAGCATAGACAGCTGGCTTGGAACAGGAACATGTTTATAGATTCAGCAATGCCAACAAATTACTCAGTCACTGAAGTTGAAAGCACCCTTTGGAGAACATCTAGAATAAATCCCTGCTCAAAGCAGGGTGAAACAGAATGTGTTGCTCAGTAGTGTCTTCTGTCAGGTTTTAAGCATCTCCAAGAATTAAGACACTATAACCTCTCAGAGCAACCTGTTCCATTTAAAACATCAGAAAACATTTTTGCTGTAAGGATACATTGGAATCTCCTGTATCTCAATTTACATCCATTGCCTCTTGTTGTTTCACTGGTCACCATGCAAAGAATCTGTCTCTACTTTGCACCTTCCTATCAGGTATTTATATATATTGGGAAGATCTCCAAGGAAAGTTCTCTTCTCTATGCTGAAGAATTATCCAGCACTCTCAATCTCTCATGAGGAAAGGGTGAGAGCCCTGGGGCTGTTTAATCTGGAAAAGAGAAGCCTGAGATGGGATCTTATTAATGTTTACAAATATCTGAAGGGTGGGTGTCAAGAAGAAGGGGTCAGTCTCTTTTCAGTGGTGGCCTGTGATAGGAGGAGAGGTGATGATAGCAAGGTGAAGCACAGGAAATTCCACCTCAATGCGAGGAAAAACTTCCCTGTGAGAGTGACAAAGCCCTGGAACAGGCTTCCAAGAAAGGCTGTGGAGTCTCCTCTAGAGACTTTTAAGACCCACCTGGATCTGTTCCTGTGTGGCCTGCCCTAGGTGTTCCTGCTTTGGCTGGGGGGTTGGACTGATGATCTCCAGAGGTCCCTTCCAACCCCTATGATTCTAAGGTCTCTTCTTGTGAGATGCTCCAATCCCTTAACTCATCTTCATGACCTTTTGCTAGACTTGGGTTCAGTATATCCACATCTATCTTGCACTGGGAAGCCAAATGCTGGACATAGTATTCTAGATGTAATCTCACCAATGCTGAAAAGAGGGTGGGTCACCTCCTGGCAAAGCGCTTCCTAATGCAGCCCAGGATGCTGTTGGCCTCCTTGACACAAGCGTGCATTGTTGGCTCATCTTTAGCTTGTCAATCAGCAATCCCAAGTGTTTTTCTACAAAGATGCTTTCCTCAACCTGCAGTGTGTATTGGTGTCTGGGGTTATTCTTGCCCCAGAAAGTACTTTACATTGCTCTCTGTTGAGCTGCATGAGGTACCTGTCAGCCCCTTTCTCCAGCCTGTACAGTACCTCCGAATAGCTGCATAATCAGATACATCAACCACTCCTCTTGAGTTTGTATCATTTGAAAAGCTCAGTGAGGGTGTACTCTGTCCCACCATCCAGGTCATCAATGACAATATTAAATGGTTGGTCCTACTATCGATGTTTAGCATTTGCCACCACTAGTGGCTGACACCCAACTGGCCTTTGGGCTGTTAATCACAACCACTGAAGCCTGGCAGTTCAGCCAGTTTCCAAACCACCTCACTGTCCACACTTATTCAGCCTGTACTTCATCAGGTTGTCTGTAATGATGTTACAGGAGACAGTATCTAAAGCCTTATTAAAGATGAGATAAACAACATCCAGCACACTCCTCATTCATCAAGACAGTCATCTTGTCATAAAAAGGTATCAGGTTAAATAGGCATAGTTTCTCCTTTAGAAAACCATGCTGACTACTACTGATCATCTTTTTTGTCCATCATGTGTTCAGAAATGGCTTCCTGCACTCCTTGACAGGTATCAAGGTGTGGCTGACAGGCCTATAGATCCCCAGATCCTCCTCATCACCTTTTCTGAAGGCAGGAAGTAACTCCTTTCAGTCTTCATGAATCTCTTCAAAACATCAAGGCAATCAGAAGACTTATCTCATAGCCTCACACTGACAACAGCCAGCTCCCTTATCCTGCATGAGTGTAAGCCATTTAAGTGCTTGCTTTTGAGAAACAGCAGCTTTGCTGCATCAGCATACTACAGTTCCTCTTTCAGGTTGGATGTGGCTATGTTTCCCATACAAAAATACTGACTTCATGAAGACAAACATGGGAAGAATGAACAGAACAATTGCATATTGCAATATTAAAAAAAATTACTAATAACTAGTGAAACATTCACCATTATATCTGATGTGCTGAATGACATTGCAAATAAACAGGAGAACTTAACACACTCCAACCTTAATTTTCTGCCAAAATGAGAGTACAACTGGAGTTAAAACAGTGGGCAAGAGGGTTTGTTTTTGTTTGTTTGTTTGTGAGGTTTTTTTGTTTGTTTGGTGTTTTGTTGGTGGTTTTTTTGTTTTGTTTGTTTGGGGTTTTTTTCCCCCCTATGCAGTGACATACGAACATGGCTACACAGACTTAAACATTATGCACCAATGTCCACAAAGCTTTTCCTATTCAATCACAATAGGAGAGCTGGAGGCAGATCTCCAGTAACAGTAATAAAAGGATTCTATTGCCACCTATTCTATGAAGCACTCAGCAAGATGACAAGTTCAGGTACATTCAAAATCAGCCACTGAAGTGATTTTGCAGGACTTTGACCACAAAACCACTAATATTAAAGGGAGGGTTCATCTACTTACCAGGATAGCCTTCCAGACTTTGCCTCACATTGTTCACAGTAGGATAAACCTTCATGGAGATGGAAAACAAAACAAAATGTAGCTCTACATATGTAAGCTGTAAATTTTCAAACAAAAATTGCTTCAAAGGAAAATTACTTGACAAAAATATTAAAAGCTTAACTTTTCAGAATGAAGATAGTTACACTGCAGCTTAAAACTAGTTGTGTGCCAGTAAGCAAGACTCACCAAAATTAGCTAGCAAGATTCAAACAACCCTGCTTCAACCACTTCCACGGTGGCCAAAGCAAGCTCTTAACATTATTTTATGAGATTTTAGACATATTTCATATATAAGTGGGTAGAGGCAAGTAGCACACAGTAAAGACATAGGTTGACTTTTTTCCCTTGATTTAACAAGTTCCTGCCACAAACTTGCTTCTGCTCCTCCTCTTAGTTGGGCTAGTAACCAGAGAACCAGTTTAGAAAATAATTTGGTTTAGGTATTAATCACTCAGGGTTCAGTTTTATCTCAGTACCAGAAACAGCTGCATCTACAAAACTCAATGAAAGACAAGCTAGAGAATAAAAATGTAACTTGGATTAGATTATATATACACTCAAGTGTCATGCAGAGGAAAATTACAGTAATTTTTACAGTTTACCACACAAAAGTAAGTGGCATCTTTGTTGACTTGAGGATGAAAACTACATTAAATGACTTTGAAAAGTTAAAAACAAACCAATTACTAGGATTTAAACAAAAAATGAATAAGTGTTAAGGTCACTAGCATCCGAAAGACGTACCAAATGAATTGGAACATCAGATTTATGGAGAGTTACCACACCACTTCCTGCAGCCACCAAGCTCTCCTGGAACTCTGAGCACAGCCATTTGGACCCATCAACTCCCATTGAACCAATGCTTGAAAACTGTCCAACAATGGGCCAGGATTCATGTGCTGGTATTGAAGAAGTATGCTCTTTCAAAAGCTAATAAAGGAAGTTAAGACATTGTTAGAATTCATCAGGCAAAAAATACCTTAATTAGTGGTTTGATATCACTTCTGACATATTAAATCCTCTATAATTTCTGACAACAAGCAAAATTAACATTCATACTATTTAATTTTGCAATAAAAGGAGTCCAAATAAACCCACTGTTCCTTCAAGAGAAGGTCAAACATCACAAGTTTTATTCAGAAGCACTGAAGCCAACAATTAAATAATGGGTAAAAAGAATGCTAGCAGCTCTTCCTAAAAAAAAACCAAAACCACTGAACATTAGCTTCAGATGTCACAATAAATTAACTAAATCTTTTTATATTTGGTGGTTATTGGCTATAAAACTCCTCTCATACCCTAAAGCTCCAGCTACAATAGAATGCTACAATAAGAAGGGAAAAAAGAACAAAGAGAAAATTGAAAGAATCCTTTTAGAGTTCTTTTGCTGTGAAAGGAATTTAAAGTCCCATTAAAACCAGATAGTTATAGCCACATATTAAGCTGTATGTAGTGGCTACCTTTTTACCCCTCTAAAGAAAGCCCATAACTAAATGGCTTCAGTCATCACTGTAGTGTCACCAGGTCTGCCTTGTCACTGAAAAATAAATCATATTTTTAATCACAAAAACATCTTTATCCTTTACAGACTTCTGTTTTGTTTTCAAGCATTGTATCTCTAGGCAAAAAAAACCACATGCAGACAGAATATATCAGAAAGGGAAAGCTCTTTACAAGCAAGAGAATGTCTAAGTCACCTTGTGTCAAAAAGCAATACGACAAATAAAATTTTGTATGTCACTGAAGTTTGTCACGGACAGCATTACAATTTCACAAAATTCACGATGGAATTCGAAATAATGCTACTTCAGCAGGAGGTGCAGGTTGAAAATTCCCCAATTATAAGAGGCATTTAGCATCTAATATGAAATATCATACCTGAGTCTAAATAAAAACTGAAAAAGGGGCATTACAAACTTGAGATATGCAGTCTTGTATGAATATTTACCTTCATGGCTTATCTAAATAATGTCTGGTTGGTTTGAGGGTAAAACACAGTGATCCTCAGTATTCAGTTGATTAAAAAAGAATAATTTAAAAAAAAAAAATCAAGACCTTAGAAATGTGTTAGAAAAAACCTGCCTGAATTGACATGAGCTAAATGCAAACTGATTTTTAATTTGACGGGGTTTTGCCAGGTCATTTGGGAAAATGAAACTGTAATAGCCCTTAACATTTAAGTCATAAAATAAGCCTGTTCCCTATCTGCCTGCAAGTCTGTATCAACTCATCTTTCCTCCATGGCTTCCTTTGAAAAAGGCTGTATTTGGTAGACAACTAGATTTTGGTAGTGTCACACTGGCTAGAAACATCAGCAGCTGACAGGAAGTAAAGTTATGATGATTCCTCATACCTATAAATACATGACAATATGGTAACACATGACCACAGTAATAATGTCCAGGAATATTATGTGCAAAGTCTACATGGTCATAAATTGCAAGCTTATGTTATTGCTAACTTAATCTGTAACAATTACAAGGTGGAAAAAGTGAAAGGGACTAAAGAATGCTCTCCAAAATGATACTTACAGTTAAAAGAATACTAACAAAAAAAGGTCAGTTTTAGTACCTTTCTGAGCCTAAGGTGACCCCACTTTTCTTTATCACTACCTTGATATCGTCCAGGGGTAGAACCAAGCAGATACACTCTACAGGAAGACAAAAAAAACCACCACAAAGTTATTTGCAGCTCTGGAGTATTTTGGTTTGTAAAGTATTAAGGTATTCAAGTAAAACCTATAAGCAAGTGTGACAAGAACCATCTTTCACATTTAAGATTTACAATATAAAGAAAGTGGATCTTCAATTGTAGCATGCTATATTGCTGTCATGCACCATCAGGCTGTTCCATAGCATAGACTAGAACAACATCTATTTCTCTATACAAAAAAGTAGAGGATAGATGATGTTCGCAATAAATGCGAATATGCCGTGTGCCACAGGGCTGGGCATGTAATTTTGAGTACAGCCAATCTACTGCTACATCCAAATCAGCAGATTCAGGTGTAAGACTTCATTTGGGCACCTAATAGTTCAGATACAAAGTACAGCTTTTTTCATCTGTCTGCCAAATAGCAGTCCAGTCACCTGATGACCTTTGCTATAAAAACCCCTTCTTTGGAAAAGAAATAAATTAAAAATAATGTATGTATTAAACTAGACAAAATTTCAATCTATGTCTACCACAGTTTGACCTTTTTCACTTTTCAACAAATTTGTCAGCAGCCAAGGAGATTTACTCTTTCTGAAGTAAATATGGTGTTTCAGTGGAAATGCAGGATGTATCTACATTAGAAGCAAATTAAGCACCCTAAATCATTTAAAGTAACATCAACTATGTGATTAGGTTGTTTCAAAAGTATATTATTATTAAACGTAATATTGCCTACCAGACACAATCCATGCCTGTAACAGGCAAAATTCTATACATACGTACATGGATTAAACTCCACCTTGTAAGTACAGAAGCCTATTCTTAATAAAATCCCCATTACAATAATCTTTGCTTGTATGATCTCTCTAAACAACAAACCCAATACAATGCAGTTTTTTTCCACTGGTAATTTTATTGGAGCAAATATTTAAGCCAGACTGATGTAAATTAAATTCTTGAGTGCCTATTACTTACAGCTACCTTCTGTCAAGTTACTGCTGATGCACCCTTTTTCATTCCTTTAAAGTGTACATTTATAAAACTAGAAGTTGGTCACTTCAATATAATCTGCCTAAAATAGATTTAAGAAGCTGCCTAAAGTTAGACTCATGTTTCATGAGTCATGAAACAAGTGTTCATGTTTGAAAACTTAAGTCTGAAACAAAGTAAGCTTACAAAACAAACCCACAGTCTAATAGATCCTAACAGAGCTGTTTATTTTTTTGGAAAAAAAGCATGCAAGTTACTATATAAACAAGATAACATATACCTTGTCTCTGATAAATCATGGTCTTGAATCAGATCTATCCATTCCTTGAGCGCAGGAGAATTGTATGCCATCAAGTAACTTATTAGGTCAGATTTAAAATTAGTTTCAGATTCACCAGCAGAACCAATTGTTCCCTGAGGTAGCCTTGGATATAAAGGGCTTAACCATATTCTAAAAATAAAGCCACAAAAAACAAGGACACCACATATTAACACATGGTTTTAGTATGTGATTAAACATGTCTGAAGGTCCTAAATGAATACTAAACAGGTTTATTGTGATACTAACTATAAAGCAACTTTCCTTTACAATTAGAGAATTGACAAATGTTACACTCAATACAGCTTTCACAACTGCTAAACAGGCTAGGCTCTGACTTACCAACCAATAATCCTTTCAACAAGATTTTCTGTATGAATAGAACACTGCATTCCGCTATGCTACTTGTTTGTTTTTCTGTATTATCACACAAACTATCGGGTCATCTAAAAGTTCTGTGTACTCTGAAGACCAGCCCACGATGATCAGTTGCCATGACTCATGGAAAACAGCAAGCATTTCTTTCCAGTCACACATTACTGTACCTACAGAAACCAAGGATTCTGCATTATCAACTTTACAACATGTTGATACTATCCTTTGTAACTCAGAAACCTATAAAATAGAGACCAAATTTAAAGTAACAGCCAGCTCAGGACATAATTCTGTTTAGAGCAGGAAGCAAGTAGAGTTCAGGCTTAGATAGCTATCACCATTCTAGGTTTGATTTATTAGTTTTCTTTGGAAGGATAGCTCCATCTTATGAGTGTTAAGACTCACAGCACTGGATCATCTGACATAGTATCTTGTCTCCAGCAGTAGCAGATACCTACCATAAGTATCAAAGAAAACATCATCTGCTAGAGATTGTTGCTTACCCCTGAGTTTTCTGGTGCCAATCTTCAGCAATAAGATTGGATGTGTGTATCACAACTCGAAGACCTTCTTCATATAACAACAACATCATTTTCCTTAGGAAAAAAAAAAAAGTAACACCTTATCTATTTCAAGTATATTGAGAGTAGGAGATAAATTAACAGTTCCTTAAAATGCTTCAAATAATGATTTTCAAAATATTTGTTCTGCATAGTGCAAACACTTAAGACTCCTATCCATATGCATGCCAAACTCACATGGCAGTCATTAGACTATCCCCATATATTTTGTTAGCAGCATCATACAATACATCCCAGATTACAGTTTAACATCTCATGCAACTCGCTTGTCAAAACAAAAATTAATACTTGCAGAACACTTTCTGTATTTGCTGTGTTCTTCAGCCTTTGGGATGGCAATAAACCCCTATTTCTCTACCATAAATCTAATCTACAGCACAAAAGAGTTTTAAAACTAGTAACTGAGTCAAAAATAAGTGTCTGTAATTTTTGTAACATACTCAAATTTTCATAGACAGATTTTCAATAGTTGTGTAAAGACAACACATTCATGTGACCCTGAAGGATGAGATTGTTTCCATAGAAAGCAATGCTCAATAATGAAAGCTGTAAGTAAAAACATGCTTATTTTCATTGCTGTCCAATGGAGAGATAGTGATATGTAAGTCATATCAGGCTCACATTTAGACAATTATTTATTCAGTAGTTTCTGCTTTGAATGTTACAAGTTCAGCCAACTAACATTCAAGTACCTACATAAGTTTTGCTGTGCTTACCGCATAGTTTATGAAATATGCAAGACTCTGTAAGTATAAAATTGTTCCCCACATCTGTGTTAGGCTATGACTGAAGCACAAGCTGAGTTGATAGTAAAATAAGTATTTTACAGCAAAATAAAGGATTAAGGTATAAAAGATTGACCAAAATACCACTACCTCAAAAAAAAAAAAAAAATCACTGACAACACTGAAGTTACAATAGGAATGATGTGAATTTAAGTCTTCATATTTGATGATGTGATATCTGTTAAGTTTCTCGTGGAACACAATTACTTGATTGCCCTCCACCATCCAATTTACTGGTCTTACACCCACTTGTTGCATTCCATCTGCAGTGGAACACACATTCAGAAATACACTATCCAGAACAACCCTTCAAAACATAGGGTTAAAGAACTGTAGCATTTAACATCACTATCACTTAACTTTATATGTACTCCAAAGTATAGTGGACAAAATAAAAATTGAAGTAGAGCATACAGGCTGACAGCTGTTGCATAATCTGCTTAAGTGAAAATAAGTTTAAAAAAATATCAATTTGGAAAAGCAACCTCAATTCCTACTATATCCCTGACTAAACCTGAAAAGAAAAGCAAGACCCATTTCTAAAATATTGATTTCTGTCCTTTATTTGTGTATTATTCTTTGAACAGGCAATGAAGAAGTCATTATGCTACCAGCAACACACATGTACCTTATATGGTCTTTTCAGAGCAATGTTTTAAAATAATGTCATTTTTTATAAAATGACTTATACAGAAGGATAAATTGATTAAAAAAACCCACCCAAAACATTGCAGTGCCCTGAAACAAGTATCTTTGTTATGAGACATCATACCTGTAGCTTGCAATCTAAAAAACTCCCTTTGTGACACCTCTATAATATCAAATTGAAGTTACTTTGAAAAGACCCCAGAAATTAGTATTTATTAACAGATCCTCCACATTAACTGTAAAAACTGAGCAGTAAGTCAGTGTTTTGTCTGACCTGTCAATGACTAGTCAAGTCTGTATTACAGTTTTGGTATTAAGGCATGAGTTAAGAGCCAGGACCTGCAGTTCACTGACTTCAGTTGTCTAACTTGTACACCTGATATCTACTTAATAGATGAATTTGTTTTCTTAAACAATCCAATCATCTATAAATACTAAATAATTAAGGATGTTTTTCTTCAAGACTCAGCAATTTCTAGAAAACCCAGTTTTATAGCTTTAAAATAACTTGCAGATAAATGAAGCAGTACATACAGAACATGAAAGATACTACTTTTAAATTTCATCAATATAGATTCAGCCTTCAGAATTATATTTTAAACCAACAGCAATAATCTATCTTCCTATCTCAAAAATACTTTAAGACACTAGGCACTAGTCAGTAGCCTAATCATGGTAATGGCATATACCAACTCTGTGGTCATCTTTAGAAATGGAACTTTCAGCTTCATAGCTGTTACTTACGTATGGTGAGTTCCAAATGCAATATCCAGTTTAGCCTATAAAAATGAAAAAGTTGATCATTAAAAATTCCCATTGTGCATTCAGGGGGTTGGAGTAGATGACCTTTAAAGGTCCCTTCCAGCCCAAACAATTCCTATGTGCAAGAAAGTTAGAGGAGAGGTGCTTCATTCCATTTCATACCACTGCTCTCTAGTGGACAGATCACAAAATACATTGTGGGTTTGTTTTTTTCCCCTCAACCGCTTTATATGTACTCTTGGATTTCTAGAAGTTAAACTTTGAATGGCATTGTAACTCTCTGCTGGAACTGCTTCAGCAGAATTTCTGGTCTCTTACCATCAGTATTTTCAAAAACAGTCAACTTTGCAGGAAAGGATCTGAGGTTCCTACAGGATACAAAGTTGAACAGGAACCAGCAGTCTGCCCTTGAAGGAAAGATGACCAACCGTGTCCTGGGCTGCATTAGGAACGCTACCAGCATGTCAAAGGAATGTGATTCTGCCCCTCTATTCAGCATCGGTGAGGCCACACCTGCAATACTGGGTCCAATTCATGGCTCCCCAGTATAGGACAAACGCAGACATACTGCTAAGAACCCCACAAAGGACTAAGATGAGTAACAGACTGAAGCACCTCTCCTATGAGGAAAGGCAGAAAGCTGGGTCCATTCAGCCCGGAGAAGAGAAGGCTCAGATGAGATCTGGTCAGTGTGTATAAATATCTGAAAGGAGGGTATAAATAAGAGAGAGACAGGCTCTTTTCAGCTGTGTCTAGTGAAAGGACCAGAGGCAATCAGCACAAACCGAAACACAGGAGGTTCCATCTGAATATAAGGAAAAATTATTTTGGCTGTGAGCATGACTGGGTACTGGGCACAGGTTGCCCAGAGAAGTTGTGAAGTTTCCATCCTTGGAGATATTCAGAACCTACCCATGCATTTTCTTGCATAATTGGCTTTAGGGCGTCTAGCTCAAACAGTGGAGTTGGACAAGATGATCTTGAGGTCTCTTCCAACCTCAACCATTCTGTGATTCTGAAGCATACAATGATTGCTACAAGCAGTTTAATGGCTAACATCGCAAAGAAGAGAACAGAAGCCAGACAGAAATGCTTTATCAGTGCTTTGCTCTTATTAAAGGGCATTTATAGTAAAATTTCCATGGAGAGAATGAAAAATGAGTTACATGTGTTAAGAATATACTTTTAGCCAGCAATAGCTCCAACATTATGCCTAGTTTATATGGGAATGGAGGAGAAGTTAAAATACTTACATTTTATTTTGGGGTACTAACATAATGGAATGCACATAGACTACCAGAAGAATCTGAAGAACTATAGGAACTAGGACTACCATCACAAATGCCATTTCCCCCTGCTACTTACAATTAACTACACTGACAGGTTTATCATATGGGACAGGAACATAATACATTCAGATTCCTGTTGTTTGAAAAGGAAATAAATTAATATTTTTGCGTATAATAATGTTGTTAGCATATTTGAATTCCTAATTTAAAATTGTTGCTATTCTACAACTTAGTGCAAACACACAATTAATAGGGCACACAACAGCCCAGAAATCCTGCCCTTGAGGACTCACTATGGTTGGCAGCTACTGCTATGTATCAATCTCAGGTAAGCCCATGGTTACCAAACTACCTAAGAAGAAAGGGAATTCCAAGATCCTCCTAACAAAGAGTAAGAAATCCCCATGATCAGTAATATACTCTACCCAGCAAAATCCTGAAATGCTGGTGAGTTGCCATATCATGTACCTCCCCCAGGCTGAAGCCAGTAACTTTATAACCTGAGGACAGCAAAAGAATTAGCATAACATCAGAGATAAGCAAACTTCCTGGCACATGCCACTTTATCACAATTTTAAGATTATTATAAAGACTATTTGTAACAGCATTTGCTTGTGTAAAACATACTTGAAGTATAAGTCTTTGATGAGACTTCAGATTAGTGACAATAGAACTAAATTTTGCACTTCACACAAAAAGTTTCAGCCATTACAAGAATGTGAGTGTAACATGCTAGTGGAGGTGTTCAGGAGACCCATGACATCTTTGAGGGCAGCATTTCTCTGCAGACCTTTTGTGGTTGATGGTCTACTGGAATTGCAGTAGATCAGGAACACACTTACCATGTTCTTGGGATATATTCCTTAAAGCACAGCACTAAGTTCTTGAGTTCCAATATAAGGTGTGTCTCATCCATAACAAGATGGAGTGCAACAGATGGTTTAATTTCAGCCAAAGAATGATACAAATGTTAATTACCTGACAAAAACTAATGTTCTCATAAGGGCGTGCTTGTGCAATCAGTTCAGCTTTGGATTCTCTCTTTTCGCCATGAACTAGCAACAATGGCTTCTTCCTTAAATAAAAGGAGATTAGTATTGAAACATCAAGTGAATTAGTAATCAGGCTAAACCACTCCATGTATCTACGATTTCCGGCCCCTAAATCTGATAGCCCAGCAGGAATAGGGCACTAAGATCTATATGCCTTATTAACTAACTCTGAAAAATCAGTAGCTACCATAGAACCTCTAAGAGAAAGACATGAAAAAACTTCATTAAAAAAAAGAAAATGGGAAGCATGAAGTAAATCAGACACCAGAATAGAAATTAATAATACAAGATCTTGTAAGGAACTCTTGTCTATAGCTGGACACAGACAAATAAAAGCCATCAGAAGTACTTATTTTATCATTACCTTAGAGACGATGGGAAAAATGAGAGGGAAAAGGAGAGGGCTAGGTCTATTCTGGCAGTAGTTCTGCATTCACTGCCTAATACTTTGTGCTACTGCATTTTCAGTAAAATGCACAGAAAAGGAGAGAAGACTGTACATTATACATTTACTTCCTCTGCAGCAGGCTGCAATTGTCAGAAAGGAACTTCCAGCCAAGGTAAGAACTGCTTTCACAACAATATCCAGCAACTCCAATCATATTACATCCATTACATCATCCTGATAATTTCCACAGTTTTCTTGAGCCCTTCCTACATTCATTCCTGTCTCCTGGCTCAGTAAACTGTATGGCAAAAAGCTTCTTGTTCTGTCTTTACAGATCATCTACTGCATTGTCATTGCAGCCCACAACAGGACCTCCTAAGCATTAATTAACAAAACTCAGAAACCAGCCATAGTGAACTTTGACAATTTAACAGTCTTGGAAAGAGGCAAGAAATCAATAGAGAACTACAACTATGGAATAAGCATACAAGAAAAGCTAAGAGTCTAAACATACTTGATTGGTAAAAGTAATTTGCAACTGGAAGCAACTATTATAATTCACTTATAACAAGAATTTACACAGAACAATTTGGAAACTGTATCAGTCTTTGTAAAATAAATGTACCTGAATTCCTGTGGATACTGTCTTACAAGCCATCCCACATCTATGCAGTAGTTAAACTTGTAAGAAAAAAAAAAAAAAGACTCGTTAAAAAGAAAAGCAAAGTTTGTCAGAACAATGAAATACTGCAGCAAAGGTTCATATATGAAAGTCATCACTCAATACCACTTAGGTCACACAAAGCCTGTTGTTAAAAAACACATGCATTTTTGAATTTCACATGCTTTCTTTCATACTTCTTTACAATTCAGGAATTAATTTAAGTTATTCAAAAGCATATATTAGTGTTCGTAAAACTTAACATGCAGAAAAGAGAATCATATGCACATAATGTAAAAGCTTTGGGTTTTGCCATGTGCTTATACTATAAATGATAGCAAAAGCTTCTATGCAGTAAAAACCTCCTAGATTACAAGGCTTTTTTTCCTTTCAATAAAATAGTTTACATGCACAAAAAATATGCATTTTTTCAGTGGCACATTCCCCAAAAACCAGCAGAATGAAAGCAAAGTCTTACGATTGCCTAAATGCTAAACAGAGCATGGGATGACTTTTGTATGTCAATATATTGTTGTACAGTTGAAAACATTTAGTCCCCTTTGTATTTTAACAAAAGTCCCTGGTACTATCTGGCACAAATTTGATTATCAAATTTAAGGTTAATAAAGTTCAATTTTGCATGCAGCAAACTCACCTGTGCAGAAGATACAAGAGTCCCAAAAAGAGGAGACAAAATATCTATTAAAAACATTAAAGCATAATTGAATAAAAAAAAGGCTTGAGAAAACATTTCACATCTTGAACAGTTTGCTAACTATCATAACACAAGGGGCCAGACTATTCAAAGACTTGGTCTAACAGATAAATTACTGTTCTGAATATTCAAGTCATTAGTTCTCCTGTGAAATCCTTATGATCTTATAAAAATCATTAACCCTCTCAAATTAGAAAACAAATTTTAAAGACTCATTAGGAAAATGACAAAGATCATATGGAGAAAGGGACATCAGACAAACATCAAGCCCTGAGAGAGGGCTTGAAGAACTGTGACAGGGTAGAAGCAATAAGGGCATAATTAAAGCTCAAAGACTTAGCTGTTGCAGACTGACTTCAGGGTATGTGTATCCTTAGTTCATTCACAGTTAACACAGAAAATTAATCTGACTTAAGATTTATAACCTCAATAACTGAAGTACAGCAGCAGCCTGAAAACACCTTCTAGGATAGGCAACAATATTTTATGCCTTATCTGTACAGAAATCTAGTTTTGTCGGTTAAATAACCAAAAACAACTCAGCCCCTCCACCAGCTCAACTAATCACCTAGCAAACAGCTATTCCTAAGAGAGGACAAGGCCAAAAGCCACAACGAATTCACCAAGCAGATAGACATACACGTCTCTGACACCAGGCTAGCATCAATAATCACTGCTCATGGCAAACACATGAGGTTGAGGAAAAGTTACAATCTAATTGTGTAGGTTTTCAGTCACTTGTTCTCCTTCAAAGAACTACAAAATTGTTCTGACTAATTTTTCTGCATTTCCATGGATAAATTTCTTGCTGACACTTGTTCCCAATTCTGTTTTGTGATGTATGAGATTTCATTTCTGAATGAGGGGATGTTTAAAGGTGCAGAGAGCTGCTCTGCCTTACATCAAGCTACAGCTACACAGCATTCCTGAAGCATCAGTATCATACACTGAATATTTCACTCCATCTTCACTTACGTTCATTTCTAATTGAGTTAAAATGGACCCAGAATCCCAGCCACAGAACTTCAGAAATATTATCTTTTACTGCATCAAGTAATAGTGGATTACTAGGTTCAAACCACTTGGCAGCATGATGACCAGTGCAAACGACTACTCTGGGAGGATGGTTGGGCATCTAAGAGAAAGCATCGCACCCCTTTAGGAGCCATGAAGGCAAGCTGTTTTCCCCAGATTAACTCACAGGAAAAGCAGCAGTAAAGAGCACCATATAATTTGCCTTGGTTAAATATACATTAGATTTGTGCAACGTAACTTGGAAGTTACAACAGAATTAGAATCAGCAAAATAATGTTTTATACACCATCCTTCTAAAAGAAAGGCAAAGATAGCAACCCAATTCCTACAACTTGCACATTCAGAATATGAAGCCTCAGCTACATCAAGGAATATATGCATTTAAAAAATACACACAAACTTAAAATAAGCATTATCTTGCAAACAAGTCTCCCAAAAGCCCACTTCTGTAGAAGCCACTTGTTCACCTTTTATGTGCAGGGCTCCAGAATTATAGCTCTGTTCAATTCCTCTGACTTTAGTAAGAAAAAACCTGAAAGGATTCCCTCCATTCAGCAAATCCCAAGTATCTTGGGCTTCCCTGGGTGTTTCATTATACTCCTCTGCTTTCTGATTTTTTGAAAGTTCATCATCTTCATGAAGATTCAGAGAATGTTCCTCGGGTGCATCACATTTTTCTTCTTTTAGTGTTTCTTTGTGGGCATTCTTTTTCTGATCTTCAGGCTCTTCATCACTGCTAGAGAGACACCAGCCTAAGCCTTCTTGGCTAGTTCTTGGTTTTCCTGCTGGAGGTATTTCTGCAGAAAAACTTTTATCACTGAGCTTCAGGGGAGAAGCTTTTCTTTTGTGAGCAGCTTTCCTAGCTTCAGAGCATGCATATTGTGGCCCACTTGTTCTACCACGTCCAGCATCCAGTAGTGAAGATGTAGATGGTTTTTCACTGTCAGAATTTTCCTCAGTACTTTCATCACTGCTAGATACTGTCCATTTTCCATGTGCACCTTCCTGAAGCATGCTGCTAGGGGCTGAAAAAAAAACAAAACACAACAAATTTTTCCTATGCTCAAGTGTTTCCCTTCCTAGGTTCCATTTGCTTACTATTAAGGAACTTTGCTTTTTGTATTTGGCATAATCTCTATGCAACTTCTGACTTGGGAAAATTTCATAGGCTTGCTTGTTTCTGTGCCCAGGAAACAAAAGGACACGTGCAATGGCACGTGCAATAGCCACCAGTGCAGCTCCTGGGGAAAGCTGCATATGGAAAACGGGCGAGGAGAGGGGCACGTACAGCAAAACATTTCAGAAGTTTTAGGAGTGTCCTGCATCATGCTGACATCTGTTGTGCCGACCCTAACGCTCAGCGCGCTCTGCCGAGGAGACGCAGGAGCACCGAGCCGAGACAGGGCCGCTCTTTCCAGCGGCCTCGGCGGGACCACAGCCTGGAACCGCTGACTCCCTCTACCGCTCCCGCGGCCCCGACAAGGCCCCCTGCCGCGCCTGTCCCCTAAGCCGAGGGCGGCGAGAAGCCGAGCGCCGTATGGACGGGACCGGGACCCCAGCCGCGCCAGCTCCCACGGCCAAGGGAGGAACCGCGACGGGGCGGGGCCAGTGGCAGCGCGCGGCAGCTGCCACCCCGCCCGCCTGTAGCCGAGCGCCAGCTGAGAAGGCGCGAACCGGCATGCGGTCCGTAGCACCAAGAGTCCCAAGAAGCCCTCCCGCCCCGCGGCCCAGCGGTCACTTCTGCCAGGTGCTGACAAGCCCCACAGGCCAGGCCAGGCCAGGCCAGGCCAGGCCAGACCAGGCCAAGCCAGCGGCGTACCTGCAGGCCCAGCGCCCAGGCCGCGCGCCCGACGTCTAAGGTGAAGAGACGACCGCGGCCCGCCTTCACCGCGCGCAGCCCTGCCCCTTCCTCCCGCGCCTCTGACTTTAGTCAATAGACGCCGGCGCTGCCTTTGTCCCACAGGAGTGGGCGGTGGCGTGCGGGTTGCTAGGCAGTGCAGGGGCTGCTGCGCCGCTGCCGCCTCGGTCGTCTGCAGGAACTTCCGGCTCCACAGCGGAGCGGGTGAGAAGCTCGAGGGGCGGCGGGCCAGGCCTGTGCTGTCTGTCCCGGGGCACGCCTCAGGGCTTTCCTGGCAGCCCAGGAGCGTACGGGCGTGGAGAGGCGCTCAAGCAGCTCTGGCATCTCTGTTAAAGCTGCTAAACCGACTAATCAGTCACGTCTCAATGACCGAAATGAATGTAAAAAGTGGTTATTTGACCTTAATATTAGTTTAGGGCAGGTGCAGTATTGGCATGAATCGTTCATTCAGCTTGGTGTCTGAAGTACCCTGCTAATGAGGTAACTGCGTGATGACTTAAGGAAGGGAGTGGGAGGAAAACAGGTGTAAAGTTAATAAGTGTGGCTACATCAAAGTTCGCTCCACCTACCGGAATGAACTATCTTAGCATTTAGTTCTCATTACTCTAATTTATTACGAGCTTCTGACTGTAGTTAATAAAAAATGTGTTTATATCATCATGCAATAAAATCATCAAGCTACACCTAGAAAAAACGTTAATGACATTTCAACTTCTTTGTGTAAATTTGTCAGTCCTTTCTGCAGAGTTAAGTGTAATGCTTCTTCCTGAAACAATCTGTGGCTAGAGTCTTCAGTACTATGAGGTTAAATGTTTTATTATCAACCTTTAATGAAGGTCTTTTGTGGGAAAAGGTCTTAGGCAAGTTGCATGGTTTTGTTCCTTACATGCGTAATCTATTGTCTAAGAGTAGATTCTGGAAACAGTATTTGTTTTTTAAAAGTACTTGAGAAAATTTGATGGTTTTGGACTATGCCTGCATTCCAGTCTCTCCTCATAGTTCCTGTCTATATAGTGACTTAACTGAGAATTGAAGATGCCTGGCATGTTTCAAGAAAAAAATCAAGAGCTTGTAGAAACAAATTTAATGTAATTTGGTTTCTAGAGTTCTGTACCATATATTCTAAGTTTGCAAAAAAACCTTTTCATAATAAGGAAATAAACCATAGAAACACAGAAACTTTATTTTAACTTAACAAAAAATTAAAATTATATTGTTTCAGTCCATATTGGGCTACTGTAACACAGTAGATCAACAGAGTTCTGAGAGATGTGACTAATCTTAAATAGCTTTTTTTAAAACAGCATAGTTTATTCAGCAAGTACCTGGCTTATTCTTCCCATAACAGTTATTTAAAGTAAAAATATTAGATCGGGTTTATAGTTTTTTAATGCAAATCACTTTCTCTAGGTTTTTGAAGCATGTGATGAAGATAACAAGGCTATTCAAGCAGAGGACTTAAAAGTTGCTGTAGTAGTATTTGGTTATAAACCCTCAAAGGTATATATTTTTTCATTTATGTTCTAATGATCCACTTACATAGATGTCTCACTATTGAGAACTCCATGTACTGACTGTCCTGTACTAATTGGAGTGGATTAATGTAGGTGTGGTAAACAGAAATACCTACAGATTCTTGAAGTAATTTTTTAATCTGGGGTCACTGATTTCAAAAGACAATAATCAACCCCATACCTTTCATGCTGCAGACTGTGATGAGTCTGCAGCAGTCATTGTATTTCATATGTGTACAAGGTACATAAAATGAGTGACTTACAGAGCTTGTTATTTATCAATTATTACTATTTATTGGTGATACACTCCATTTCTTTTAGTCACTGGTTTCAGTAGATGTGAAACTAACACATTATAAAAATAAACATGTATTCTCAAAAATATAGCTATTTTTGCTTTCAAGTAACAGTTGGGCATTTTTAGTTTTGCCTTCTCTAATATAAAACTATACCTCTGTGAAAATCTTTAACAAAAGAGAGGTTTATTTTGAGAAATCATGTGTTGCTTACAGGAAGATAAAGGATAAATTTGTATGGCTTAATGTAGTTTAGGAAGTTATGTTTCTACTCTAGTACTGCAAGTGATCTCAGAGTATGAAGAACACACATGCAAGACTTCAGAATAAATACACGTGTGGCTGTGAGTTTGTCTTTCTCATGGCATATAGACACAAACTTGACCAATATATTATAAAATATATTTAGCACAGAAATTATGATTAGTCTTTCTTCTCCAATTTGAGCAATCTTCTTCTCCAAGGACCACTTGTGACTATTTAATTTTTTAACCTATGTATTTTAGGAAAATAGTCTTAACAAAATCATAAAAAAAACCCCAAAAAAAAACAAACAAAAAAAACCACCAAAAAAACCCAAACAAACAAACAAAAAACCCCCAAAAAACCTGTCCATTTAAAGTCAAAACCACAGCAGTGTTTCATTAAACTCTGAAAGCAGTCACCTCTGATACATTTCAGCTGTGGGTAAACATTTTCTCAATGAAAAAAATCTAAATTTGTCTCTAAAAGTCATTCTGATTTCTAAAGTGAGTCTTAACTGCTGAACTGTTGAGTCTGAAAATGCTCAGCTTCCCCTTATCTATCTTCTCTGGTTTTTCCTTCATGTAAAATTTAGCTGTTCTGTTAAATTCCCTGAATGTTTCTTCCAGTGGGAGTACTCAAAATATGCTTAAGCCATTCAAACAAGAGCAGGTTCTGTGCATAAGTCATTGATGACTCCTTCTTGAGAGAGAGAAGTGGAGGACTCTTGGGAAGAAAGGAAGTGCAGGTTTAGTTATTTCTTCCTGAAAAGGTGCCAAGTCACACCTGCTGTTTCTCTAGGCAGTTCTGTGACCACCTGGCTGTAGACTATTTTGTCTGTGCAGCTGCACAAAAATTAATTAAAAAACGTTTGTTCCAGAACTGATTCTGTTGTCTCATGGTTTTGCTAGCTCCTTAAGTGGGCCCAATTCCAGCAACTGTTGCTCTTTACCCAGTGACTGCTCATTGTGAAGTACTAAAAGATCCCTGGGTAAACTGGTACTTTGTGGCTTTTGCTAACATGCATAAACCATGGTTTATGGATGCTTTTGCTGATGGCTAAGCCTTGTTAGTGTTCCTTTCAACATTTGGGTAGTTCTTAATCTAGTTCTGAGAAACACAACTTTCTGCGTGCACCATAAACACAGAAGTTAACAATCCTGAAAGTTCATTGTTAGGATCCAGATCTTGAGCAAATTATTGTACATTTTATTTTGTTGTTAAAATGATTAAAAGCGGAGACTCTGGTAAGAGCTCTTGAATCTCTTTGGAAGTCACAAAGAGCGGCCTTGTCAATGACAGTACTTTCAAGAGCTTTTCAAAAAAATAGTGAATGGTGTGCATGTTACTTCTTAAGGTGAAACTGTTTCCTCAACTACACTGCATACTAACATAAATTTTTTTCAATAGAAATGGCAATTACTTAGTGTCATCAACGGCAATCTAGCATCTGAATTTTTCTTACATTGTTTCTGCATCTTGGGTTTTGGTCCTTTTTTTAATAAATTCAAATTAATACTAATGTTACCCACTAGATGTCACAAATGAACACTTTACTGGAGGAGGTGGGACCTATGAATTTGAATCACATTCCTACTCCACTTGCTTTTTCAAAAGAATTTGTTATGACAATTCTATATTATTCTTTAGAAAATATTTTGTGTGCTTATTCATAGAGGTTCTGAAATGACTACTGTTTAAAATTAAGCCTTCTGAAACAAGTGACTGGGAAAACATGAAAATAGAAAGAAATTAACCTGATTGTTGGACTGTTAGTGTTTGTGATGTATTTACTAGCTTATAAAAATCATCATTTCTGGGAACTAGGAGCATTGTGGCACTTTTTTTTTTTTTTCCCCCTTAAAGTTTGTTCCAGTGATCCTCTTTTTCCCAGGATAATTTGAACTGATCTAAAATGCTCTTGTATTTCAGCAGCTATTCAGCAGCTAATTGCATGCTCAGGTGTTGTTTCAAAGAAAAAGGGTACTGCAGGAATAGTAATCATGAAAATACGTCATTTCCCCAGCTGAAGTTTCATTCCTGTTGCTATTGCATTTAGGTCTAACTAAAAGCACCCACTACACTGTGCCTAGGAGTCCAGGCCTCTCAAAATGTCCAGTGTTTTCCCTGACCTAACTGTACCTTCACATCAGGACACCAGTAGGTCAGCATCTGCTGCTGAACAAGATGCCAACAGCAGGGCACCCTGACATCCAGAGTAGAGAAAGGCAGTCTGAGCTCAGGGCTACTTACAACTTCCATCTGCTCTTCTGGCACGTTTTAGCAAAGCTTTCTAAAAAGGACTCTAGTCTATTTGTATGTCTGACACAGTCTATGTGAAAAGTGTTGCAGGCCAAATGGAATATATAGTCTTAGGTTAACTGGTCACAGCATGTTTGGCTTGTCTGTTCTGCAGAATGGAGTATGCTTAGGTGGCATTAGAAGCTGCTACCATGTCATCTCCTCTCATGAGAGTTGCCTCAATACTGCAACTCTGCAGTCTTGTATTCTAGTAACATAGATGTAAGAGATTGATTATTCAGTCATGCTAAAAATCAGTATAAATACAGCCCAAAGAGGGCCTCTCTGCTTTCTTGGACATACACTACCTTTCCATTCTTTACATTGTTCAAAGATCTTTTCCAGTCATCTCATAGTCACGTCCTAATTCAGTTCTGAAAAGTCTTTTTTTTGTTGTTGTTTTCATCATGTTGTTTAGCTTTTTGCTTTTGTACTATTAATGAATCTTGATAATACATTGATATTAGTGAGTATTAGTGAATCTTGGTAACACACTAATCAACGTGTCATTCCTGCATTCCTATCGGATAAAATTGTGAGGCAACTACATAAAATGAGACATTAGTGAATTGGTTTCAGGATAGCTGTACAAGATGAATGATGTAAACAGATTTTTTAATTTCCTTACAATTTTTTTGTTCTCTACAAAGTTTTTATTTTAGGCTAGTTTACCAAATGAATTTTGATCAAACTAGGTTTCAGGATATAGTTGGTCTCCAATCTGAATATTGAAACAGAAAGTTTTTTCACTGTTTAAAGAAAATAACAGATTTGTGGGCTGATGCTCCAAAAGTAGATTTTGAATATTACAGTTCTTTGTGTGTAGTTGAACTTCAATCTGTATAAAGGTCATGTTTGTTTAAGCATACTTAGTTTAAGATTGGATGTTGATTAAGGTTCTTCTAGGACTACATATATACTTAGTTTAATGGATGAAAAAGAGTTGGGTTTATTTTAATTAGAATAAAACATTTTCTTACTTAAATGCCATAATTATTACTTTTATGTAATTTTTATAATCATGAGATCAGCATTTAGTGAAATCACATACTACTGATGTAAGATGGAAGTAATACAGGAGTTCAGATTTACTATTTCTGTAGAAAGCCACTGTGGCATATCTCCTGTGTTCCAGGTGGAGGTGGATTCAGTAATGTCTTCCATGAGACCACAAAATTCCAGTAATATTCAAGCACCTATTCATCAATGATTTCTACTCCTTTTTCTTCATAAATTAAAAAAAAAAAAAAAAAAATCTGAATCTTAGGCTCTCAAGAGTTTTGAAAAACCTGATGTAGGTTAATGATAATATATAGAGTTGTATGAGATCTAACAAGGCCAAGTGTTGGGTTCTGCACTTTGGTAACAAAAACCCCATGCAACACTACAGGCTTGGGGAAGACTGGCTGGAAAGCTGCCTGGCCAAAAAGAACCTGGGGGTGTTGGTCAGCAGCCAGCATCATATGAGCTGGCTGTGTGCCCTGGTGGCCAGGAAGGCCAACAGCATCCTGGCCTGTATCAGAAATAGTGTGGCCAGAAGAACTAGGGCAGTGATCATCCCCCTGTATTCAGCACTTCTGAGGCCCCAGCTCAAATACAGTTTTGGGCCTCTCACTCCAAGAAGGATACTGTGGTGCTGGAGCATGTCCAAAGAAGGGCAACAAAGCTGGTGAAGGGCCTAGAGCACAAGTCTTATGAGGACTGGGAACTGAGGTTGTTTAGTCTGAAGAAAGGGAGGCTCAGAGACCTTCATGCTCTCTACAACTACCTGAAAGGAGCTTGTAGTGAGGTGGGAGTCAGTCTCTTCTCCCAAGTAACAAATGATAGGGTGACAGGAAATAGTCTCAAGTTGAGTTAGAGTAGGTTCAGAGTGGACATTAGGAAAAAAAACCTTCACTCTAAGGGTTATTGAGCATTGAATCAGGCTGTCTAGGGAAGTGGTAGAGTCACCATCCCTGGAAATATTTAAAAAACATACAGATGTGGTGCTGAGTGACATGGTTTAGTGGTGGGCTTGGCAGTGTTGGGTTAAGGACTGGAATTCATGATATTGAAGTTTTTTTTTCCAACCTAAATAATTCTATGATTCTATAAATAACCTGACATTGGCTATTAAAGAGGATCATATGATTTAATTTAGTTTTATAATATTTTTAGTTCTTGTATGTTACATTTAGCTTGAATTTATTATTGCTTCTCAAAGTGACATTTCTTAATAGCATCATTATATAGTTTAGTGATAGGGAAAAGTAATTAGTAGCTTTTAGTGTTCAGGTTGGTAGGTCATGAAAAAGGTTCTATCAGATTTTTGATACTGTTCCACAATTTACATAGGCTGGAGTCTTATGCCACAGTTCAATGAATTTCTGTAACAACCCTCCCATTTATATAGTTCTGCTTGTTTTTTTTCTCATCATTGACCTTATCAGTTATGCTCATACATCTGTTTTTGGGGTCATGTGGTGAGACTTACTGGAGAAATTATTCATACAGAGAATGAAGTTGCAAAAAAATGTGGTTGCTTTTATCAATAAGTTTCATCATCTCTTTTGCCACATGGTCCCACAAGTGTTTATATACATTCCAAGGGCATTGTGGGGGCTGGTTCTGTTTATTCTATCATCTGTGCCAAAACCTGTGTTTATTAAACTATACCCTTACTTGTAAATCTTTGATTTAGGCAACAAATAACGAGGAAAGATTTTATTCAGTTTTTTTTTTTTTTTTTTTTTTTTTTTTTTTTTTTTTTTTTAAAGAACAACTACAACCTGAACAAAAAAATAGTGTACTAAGATACAAAGATAGATTATGGATTTGTTAATACCTAATTGGCTTGGATATTTTTTTAAGATGACCTTTTTGTGTGTTGAGAGAGCTTTACAGCCTGTTCTAGTAGCACATAAATTGCCAGCTCTCGCAATCAATTAATAGGCAGCACTGTTATAGGAGACATTCTATACTCTATTTTTCTGGGCTCATATGTTACTGTGAAAGAGAAAAAAATAAATGGATGGAAAGCTTATATTGCTTTTTATGCTTTCACTTCCATAGTTATCCAATTGAATTGGAGGCTGTTCATGCAGGCAAGTTCAGTATGTTTAGGTAACCTCTGTTATTAAAGAAATTATGCATATACAGAGTCTAACAGTTGAAAGCAGCAAGACTTTGTAATCCTGGAAACAGATTGTAACAGTTCTTAATACATGATTTTCCAAGGAGAGATAAGGAAAGAAACACCGGAAATCCATAAGCTTGGAGTTTAAGGTTTGAATTGAGACAGCAGGTGGAGCTGAAGGAGTTGTGCTTTCGAACCACTGCAGAAAGAATAGGATATGAATGAATCAAAAGAAAGCAAAGTGCAGAGCTTTTGTTATGTTATTAGATAAAGAAAAATTCCTGCAGGGTACAGTCAGAAAGAAAACTAAATTGTTTAAAATAAACATAGAACATATATTAGAAAGTTATGAGAAAATAATATTTGTCTGTGTGTTAAATATTGAGCCGAAGAGGTATTTAAAAAAAAAAAAAGTGTCTGCAGAATTTTTATGTCAAGATTTTTGCATATTTCATGGTGAGGCCTGATGTCTGAGGGGTTAGATTTTTGTTTCTTAATTTTTGTTTTACTTCAATTTTAGAAGTAATGGTCAATTAAGAGCAAACTAGGTTTGTGTTTCAATTTCTTTAATTTTCAGTTCATTAAAAGGATAAGATAAATGTACAAGGAAAGCCTTTCATATAATATACAGGAAGAATAACCAATCCAGTTTTACATTCAATTTTATTATGCATTTCATAGCAATCTGTATCTGAAGGCGATGGATTATTTCAGAGTTCTCTCACTGCTGGGAGTGCCGTGAGACAGACTGGTTATGCAGCATGGATTTTTAACCGTGGCATGCAAGTGCTATTGACTTAGAAAAGTCCGTGTTTCTTTCCAGTGGAAAGAAACATTAGATGGCAGGTAACATGAAGAAACAAGTAGAACAGATGCATTATATGTGCAAATATAAAAAATAAGTGAGAAAATTTAAAGGATATTGAAGTGTTTGCATGATCATGATCTAACTTTGAAGGCTGTTACTCCAGTTTTATTTTTATAATGTGTATAATTTGAATGTAATATAATTTGAATATATTTTATGTAATTTGAATGACTCATGATTAGTAGACCACAGTCATAGATATTTTTAAGGAGAAAAATAAAATTGACTTTTTTACAGGGACCTTTATTTCTATTTTACATTTTTCTAGGTCTGTTATTTGGAAAGTTTTAAAATCTCCTGAGTGCAAAGAAGACTTCACACTTACATAGTAATGAAACAAGACAAATTCTTACAGCTTTGGTGTGCAAGGGAAGTTCTTTTTTCTCCTAAACATCTGGATTATTAATCTAATTCTAAAGTAATTAAGCAAAACAGAATACCTGAAGGAATTAAAAGGAAGTTAAGATGAGATGTCCTGGATGCTGCAAAGTTAAGTAAAACAGTACCAGACTAACAAAGATTGTGATGTTATTACTATAAATAAAGTCAGGGTTAGTAGGCTGCAGCATTCTAGATGGTAGGTCTGGATTGTCTGTTGTACTATGAGCTCCTCCAGCTGTTAAAAGAAATCTCTAGTCATTCACCCTACCTACTTGCTGTTACCTTCTCTCATTATTTCTGTTACTTATCTTTGCTCATTTATGCCAAATATTTTATGGATTTCTGTCCTTGGTGATGGCTGTAGTTCTTTTTCACTTCTCATTATAGATCAAGGTAGGGAAACCAAAGCAACAAGGATTTTTTTTTTTCTTGTTCCTGTTGGGAAGTAGATGAGGTAACACTTTTTCATTCCTGCTAGACAGCAGACAATCTCCCATCACCAAACTGAAAAAAGAAAAACTTCATCAGGAGCCTCTGAGCTTCTAGACATTCAGATGATCCTTTGCCTTTTTTCTTCCTGACCTGAGGGTCACAGGATGTCAGGGGTTAGAAGGGACCTTGGAGATCTTCGAGTCCAACCCTCCTGCCAGAGCAGGATCAGACAATCCAGCACAGGTCACACGGGAACGCAGCCAGGCGGGTCTTGAAAATCCTCAGAGAAGGTGAATCCACAACCTCTCTGGGGAGCCCATTCCAGTGCTCTGGGACCCTCACAGTAAAGAAGTTCCTCCTCATGTTAAGGTGGAACCTCCTGTGCTCCAGCTTACATCCATTTCCCCTTGTCCTATCACAGGGCACGAGTGAGAAGAGGCTGTCCCTTTCCTCTTGACACTCAGCCCTCATATATTTATAAACATTTATCAAATCCCCTCTCAGTCTTCTCTTCTCCAGACTAAAGAGCCCCAGGTGTCTCAGCCTTTCCTCATAAGACACATGTTCCAGTCCCTTAATCATCCTTGTAGCCCTCCATTGGACTCTCTTGAACAGATCCTTGTCCCTCTTGAGCTAGGGAGCCCAGAGCTGAATACAATATTCTGGGTGAGGTCTCACTAGGACAGAACAGAGTGGGAGCAGAATCTCCCTCGATCTGCTGGACACATTCCTCCTAATGTACCCCAGGAGACCATTGGCCTTTCTGGCCACAAGGGCACATTGCTGTCCAATGGAGAACTTGTTGTCCACCAAGACTCCAAGGTCCTTCTCCATGGGGCTGCTCTCCCTACCTGTACTGGTGTAATTTATTATCCTTCCCAGATGCAGGGCTCTGCACTTATCCCTGTTAAACCTCATTAAGTTCTTCTTTGCCCAGCTCTCCAGTCTGTCCAAGTCTTGCTGAATGGGCACACAGCCTTCAAGTGTATCAGCCGAACCTCCCAGCTTCGTGTTGTCAGCAAACTTGCTGAGAAGACACTCGGTCCCATCATCAATGTCATTGATAAAGATGTTGAATGGGACCGGATCCAGCACTGATCCCTCGGGGACTCCACTAGTTACAGCTCTCCAGCTGGACTTGGCACCAATGACCGCCACTCTTTGGACTCTATTGTCCAACCAGTTCTTAAATCATCTTACTATCTGCTCTTCTACCCCATACCTCCTGAGTTTCTTCACAAGGATGTTATGGGAGACAGTGTCAAAAGCTTTGCTAAGGTCAAGATAGACTACATCCACTGGTCTCCCTGCATCTATCAATTCAGTCACAACATCAAAGATGACTATCAGATTAGTCAAGCGTGACCTCTGCTTGGTAAATCCATGCTGACTACTTGTGATAACCTTCTTCTCTTCCATGTGCCTAGAGATGACCCCCAGAATGAGCTGCTCCATCGTTCTTCCAGGGATGGTGGTGAGGCTGACTGGTCTATGGTTTGATGAAAGTGCACCCAATCCCACAATCCAATTCATTCATGAAGATGTTAAACAAAGCTGGTCCCAATATCAATTGCTGGGGTACCTCATTAGCGAGTGGCCTCTATCTGGTCTTTGCTCTGTTGATCACAACCCTTACAGTCTGACAGTTTGGCCAGTTTTGCAATCCACCTCACCATCTACTTGTCCACAGTTTCCCAATTTTTCTGACAGAACTTCTTATGACAGGCAACATCAAAAGCTTTGCTAAAGTTAGAATAAAAAATAATGCACTTTTCCCCTTCATCTACCACTTCCGTCATTGTAGAAGGCTATCAGGTGAGTTAAGCATAATTTCAGCTTTGGAAATCCACGCTAACTACTCCTGATCCCCTTCCTGTTCTTGGTATGTTAGAAAATGGTTTCTGGAATTACTTGCTCTGTCACTTTCCTCAGTATCAAGGTAAGGCTGACTGGCCTGTAGTTGCCTTGCTCATTCTTGTCCTTCTTGAAGAGAGGAGTGACACTTGCTCCAGTGTTCAGAAACTTCTCACAGTCCCCATGACATTTCAAAAATTATCATTAAGTGACCTCACAATGACATCACTCATCTCACTCAATATCCATGTGTACATCCTACCAGGTCCCCTGTACTTGTATGTTCAGTTTAAGTGTTCCCTAACCTGATCTTCTTCCACCAAGGATAAGTTTTTCTTCTTCCAGACTTTCCCTCTCATCTCAGGGATCTGGGATTCCTGAAGGACAACCTTACCAATAAAGACAGAGGCAAAGAAGCCATTGAGTACGTTGAGCTTTTCTGTGTCCTTTGTCAAAAGGTCCCTTGTCCCACTCATCAGCGGGTCCACCTTTTCTCTTTGTCTTTTGCTGCTGTCATAGTTGCACAAGCCCTTCTTGTTACCCTTCATGCCCTCGTGAGGTTCCACACCAGATGGGCTTTGACTTTCCTAATTCATCCCTGGATGTTCAGACAGTCATTGTATATTCCTCCTGGCTCACCTGGCTCTGGTCTCAACTCTTACATGCCTCTTTTTTTACCTCTGAGTTTAGTCAGGAGTTCCTCATTCATCCATGCAGAGCTTCTGATGCCTTTGCTTGATTTTCTACTCATTGGCATAGACCACTCTTGAGCTTCAAGGAGGTGATACATGAAGATCACAATTTTTTCCAACTCTCCATTTAAAAGGTTAAAAAATATTTTTTTTTTTCTCTTTAATATTGTTGGATTTTTTCTCTGCAATGTGGAATTTTTTTTCCCCCTCAACTTTGCTATGGAAAACATTTTTTTTTTTTTAAATACCATCTCTCTGAACTAAAAAGCCGAAGTTCTGTCCAATTCTGTTTGTTCACAAAGCAGGCCAGTAAGATAATTATTTGTTACTTCCTTCAGCAGCACAGCAAACACTAAGGAAAGTTAGACTCATACCAAGCAGCAAGTGACTTTTCATTCAGTAGAGCACTGCTAATTTTAAAAGAATAGTAAGAGAACATCTTATAAGGAAAAAAGTTCCTTTGATTGCTTGCAGCTTTCAAAGGAAGATATAAAGATATGTCATCAGAGTACCAAATTATTTCTATGCATGTCTTAACTTCAGTTTTTTATCATTACAGTAATTGTGGTACTGTATGTAGCACTACGGAGACAGAAGAAAAAGGACACCCTGATGACCTCTAAAGAAGACATCAGAGATAATGTTATCCATTATGATGATGAAGGAGGTGGAGAAGAGGACACCCAGGCTTTTGACATAGGTGCCCTGAGGAATCCCAAAGTGATTGAAGATAACAAAATACGCAGGGACATAAAACCAGAGACACTGCGTTTCCCACGTCAGAGACCACCAGTGGAAGATAACACAGACATAAGAGATTTCATTAATCAGAGGTTGCAGGAAAATGATGTAGATCCATCTGCCCCCCCTTATGACTCCTTGGCAACCTATGCTTATGAAGGAAATGGATCTGTTGCAGAGTCTCTAAGCTCTATAGACTCCCTTACTACAGAGGCAGACCAGGATTATGACTATCTGAGTGACTGGGGACCTCGCTTTAAGATCCTGGCAGACATGTTTGGAGAAGAAGAAAGTTATAACCCTGACAAAGTCACTTAAGTACAATTGCAACAGTGAAATAAAAAGAAAAGTAAACCAATTACAAATTTAAAAGATAAACCTAAGCTTTATATAGGACAGGATTCCTTCGATTATAAAAGACAGCAACTGTTTCCAGCAAGTTACTACATTTATCATACTGTCAGTTTTGGTTTGATCTGCGAAGGAGAGATAAATCCTGTAATATACACAGTTTTTTTGTTGTTATTTTGTTACTCTGACATTACAGTGAGACAAGCTCAGGCCTACAAGGTACAGTTTACGGACATGACTTAGAACATAGCTTTCTGGCATCACAGTGGAAGAGTGGTAGCTTTTTCGTAATTCCACTAAAGTGCCTATTGAAACTTTTATCATTTAAGTGGTAAAGAGTCTGCTGTGATGGTGTTAAAGAACTGAATGGCAACTTGGACAAGAACTTTAAGACAAGAAGCAATAGCAACGTGCTGACTTCTTTTAGAACAAAAATGGAGATCACTTCCCAGAATATTATCTAATGACTAAAACCAAGGGGGGAAGGGGGTGTGTACATTGTGTTTGGGGGTTATGTTTGTTTTTTTTAAAGAAAAAAACAGTATGTCAAGACATCATATTTCTTCTTCCAAAATTTCACTGAAAATTTAAAATGATACTGCTCACTCTGAAGATGTAAAGCCCAAATTAAAAAAGATCTTAGCATACATCAATGAATATTTAAAAATGTTCACACAAATATTACATTTTTTCAAAATAATAAAAAGATGAAAGCAGCTATTCCTTTATGTGAAGGAAATTTCCCTTGACTCCCCCTCTTTTTTAAAATGAAACTATTATTAGAATGTAAAGTGGAGAGGGTTTTTTAAGAGTATTACAGTATTTTTAGTACCAAGACATTTTTCCCTTGTAAGTATCACTAAAGAAGTAACATGTAAAGAACTCCACATCGCTTTTCTTTGGTATTAGAATGTTCCTCTGTAGTTTCTCTATAAGATGTATGCCTACAGTGTTACTTTTAACTGACCATCTGCTATAGTTCAGCATATCACTGTATTTCACTGTCAGGCCCACATCAAACATTTTAGAAAGCCTCTTCAGGATGGAAACCTTATCAATTCTGTTCTGGCCAAAATATTAGCAGATGCAGAATAAAAATATAAACCAGTACATTTGTGCACACTTCATGTATGTATCCACACATAAATGTACCTGTGCAGGTAACAGAAGTACAGATATGCACAAGGCATTATGCCATGGAAGATCTCTTCTAAAACTACTTCATGTGACTTTTTCTGATGGTCTAAGGCACAGACATTTTGTAAGACAATGGTTTATGGCCCCCAAAGTGCGTATATCCTTATATTCTCTTTCTAAAATCTCTGTAGTGCTATACAATCTGATTGAGCTCTGCTCACAATTAATGGCACTGACAAGGTCAGCACAAGTCTTTCACAAATCACAAGTCTTTTATTCACCTCAGGTCTACAGCTTTCTTTTGTTCTGCCTTAGAATTAAGAAGTATCAGATATAGTTAGCTCACAAGTCTGATATTTACATACATAAAGTTCCCTTTACTCTTTTGAAGAAATGTAAAGGTATTTCAAAGCTGTATAAATTACTCTCCCAATGAGACTTTTAAGGGTGTATAGTTTAAACAAATTTTGGATCGTTTGGTACAACTGGACAGCGCTGCATAAAGAGTACTACTGACATAGCTTCTACCAGCAGAATGCTGAGAAAGAGACACAGTATATGGTAACAAGAAAGCTCTCAGTTTTTCTTCATTATCAGCAAAGGTTTCTTATATTCCCTGAAAGAAAGGACTGAGAAGCAGATGGAATAGTGGGGTCTATTTGCCAACATAACAATTTTCATGTGGTAGCTGTTTTTAATTTTTGCTTGTTTTGAGAGCATAGCAAAGGCAAATTTATACTGGGGAGTGGACCTAAAACAGAGCTCTGTGAAAAAAAAAAAATTGCTCCTAGTTAAACACAGATACAACTCATACAAAATACACACTTGTGGAGGTACTTAACAATGCTTCCTTGTGTAGCATATGCATAGCAATGCTTCTTACCATGCTGCCACAGCTAAACTAAGCATATGACACGGCTCATTTACAGATGGGCAGTCCTGTAGCTGGACTCTGCTCTTAAGCAACCATATTGGTCCTTTACATGTATTTCACTTGTAAAGTCAAGGTGAGAGCAGTATTTGACTTTTTGATATCATGTGACATTCTTGCTCCTGAGAAATTTGTATTTGCACTGGACACTGGGTGAACATCAGCTCTCTTGAATAGGTTGGTATTTGCTCTAAGCAGGAAAGACTGTATGGGAGCCTGACTTCCAAACTAGACAAAAAATGTGTTTTTAAACATGCTCCCACACACAATCTATATCTGAGAGTGAGCTGTTGTATGTTAAATTAATACCAAACGGAGCATTAAATGCATATTTTTGACATGTAAGAGGTTAGTAATGGAGACATTTCTATTACATAAGTGATAAACCTCCAGGAATAGTTAAAAAAAAAAAAAAAAAAAAAAACCTGTTCTATAAAATAATCATTAAAATCTATTAAGACTCTTTTTTTTCAAGAGTGATCAAACAATTTTAACTTAACAGAGGTAGATTTTTCTAAACAGCTCTTGCAGAGTTGCATTAAATAGTTAGGACATACACTAGTGGTGCTGAAATAAGTCTAAATGTAAAGCATTCAGCTAAAAAGAGAAGTATCTAAGGAAATGTAGCTGATGAGCTTACATTATGGACATACAGAACTGGAGACAAATTTATAACAGAACATTTGAAAGGAATTTTCAGGGAAGAAGGAAAACGTCTTCTGTGACCTTCCAAGAGAGATGAAAATGCCACTTCTTAGTAAACTTCAGATAATTTCTCTGTGGGGTCAGAACATAGAAGATTGCTAATTTCTGGATTTAAGAGTTGATACCACATGAACCTGAAAATGCTGATATTCTTGAAATGCAGATCTGCAATATTGTTAGTGAGACAAATTGCAAGGATTTGGAAAGCAATGACAGTAGATGATGTCTCTTGCACAAAGATATGTTTGAATATTTTATACATTCACAATTTTTACTTATTTTATTAATTTTATCTAAATTTTGCTGCTCAAAATAAAATCAGTTACTGAATGTTTACTCTAGGTTATGGAAACAGAGTTCATTATGGAGCAAAGAGCAATAAATGACTCAAGAATAAGATGTCCATATCCAGATAAACACAGTACAGCAGATGCTATATTAATTTTAGATTTGCTTCTACTATTGTTTAAATTAGAGTTTTTAAGACTGGCTTGCTATGGAATAACAAATCTCTATTAAATGAATATAGGAAGAAAATACAGTAATCCAGTGGGTTACGGGCATTTCATATGACGTTAGTGACTGGATTTCACTTGCTGAGATCTGGGGCTGTAAATTCTTTGCAGTTATTACTTTTATTGTTATTAATATAGCATTCAAATCCTATGTATATAGAAATATTTTTGAGTTTTTACAAACCTTCATGAAAACAATAATGAAATGACCTCTACTAATAACCCCACTGAGGTGACATTTAAGTGTGAATGAAAATCAAGTTTACACTACACCCCTTCACAAACTCCTCTTAATGGCAAATCTATAATAAGCTGATTCCTTTTCTCTTTTAACTTAAATCAAGAACCAGATAAACTGTCAGAAAATGAGCAACAGTTGCTATTTTGAGAAAACCTGAAATAATTACCCGGTTGATATTTTTTAATGTGCTATTTAATTTATAAACTTGCTTTATTCAACTTTATTTTGAAACTAAAATCTCCTGATAGTTTTTTGGTTTTTTTTTTCTATTTTACTTTCATTGTTGTGGTTCCATTCAAAAGACTTCTTAGGATTGGGGTGTTCTTATCAATGTATATAAATTCCTGATGGGTGGAAGTAAAGATGGAGGCAGACTTTTTTCAGTGCTGTCCACTGAAAAGACAGAGCAATGGGCAGAAACTGAAATGGAGGAAATCCCATTAATAGGTAAGAGAAAAAAAGCTTCTTTACTATGTTAAGCAGTAGATCATGTTGTCCAGGGGAGTTGTGGCATATCCATCCTTGGGATATTCAAAACCCAACTGGATTTGTCCCTGTGTAACCTATTTTAACTGTCCTTGCTGTAAGCAATGAGGTTGGGCTAAACGATCTCAAGAGGTGTCTTCCTACCTCAGCTATTCTGTGATTTATGCTAAAAGCATCCTAGGTACTTAGGCTCCTAACCTCTAGTGAATTCATGAGGGTCCTAACTATATATGCATAGTAACTATGACTTGTTTTAGAGAGACAGCTCACACAGGAGTGAAGGAACAAGCTATTGATCTATAAATTTATTAGCAATGGGTATAGTGTAGAGAGAGATAAATTATTTACTGATGCTTCCAGTACAAAAGTAAGGGATATCACATGAAACTAGAAAAAGTCAGAATGAAAATAAAAAAAATGGAGGTGGTTCTTCACACACTGAGTAGCTGAGATAGTCAAGGAGACTCAGAGTTTACATAGGCTGAAAAAGAAGACAGACAAATAGATTAAAAACTAATAATTTGTGGGTTGCTCAATACAGAGGAATTACATCTGGCTCAGGGAGTCCCTTAATTGTGCCTGATTAGCATCTCGGGGAGTCACATAACCTGGTCTGTTCCTAGATGTTATTCTGGGGTATCAGCTTATGCTGGTACTGGAAAAGGTTACTTACCCTAGTTTGACCAATCTTATTTTCTTATTATGATGTTATTGTAAATGTGATCCTCAAATCACTATTCTCAGTTCTAATTTTCCAAAATGCATAGATAAAGTCAGTTTTTTCCTTTTTTCTTTTTTTACATATGCATGCATATTGTATGATTTCCCTCAAATTGTATGTATTGTAATTTCCTTCTGCATACTTTTATATAGTACTTATGTGCTTTTGTCTTTAACAGGGATACTAACAGTGATTGCTGTCAGTGATGGTGACACATTTTGGCTTAAGTGTACATTTGAAAAAATTAATTCATTACTGTGTAAAGATGATAACCTCTACAAACCTGTCATCTTGTGAATGCATTTCATTTCATTAGCTATCCTAGTTACTTCCCTGTGTCCCAGGAATACATGAAGAGAGAGAAGGGGGAGTGTAGTTACTGGCTGGGTAAGTGGCCAGTGTTAGTTCACTATTCATGAGTGACACCAACTGTTCTCCTGCTACATGTTGTAATGTTAGGTATAATTTAGTGTTCTCACATGTTGAATGTTATGCATCTAATAGTCAAATGCATGCTTTTCTACTGTATGACTCCGTCCGAAAAGAGGATGCAAGAAGCATAAATTAATCCCTTTCTTTCACTGAAGCTATCAGAGTGTATGGGGAGGAAATGGAATCATATTAGGAGATAACAAAAATGAATATGACTTAATAGAATGTCTTACTTTATGCAGTCAAACAGCTGCAGTAAGTAAGTAGTTAAATTCTCTCTGTGATTGTCAGTGAAGTCAGGCTAATACATTTAATATTATTCAGAATGGTCTGTTGCCTTCAACCCCTGCTGGTTTAGCCTTTTGGGTTACTTTCAAGTTTATCCCCCTGTGTACTCATTACTCTTGCAGTTACAGATTTTGCTGCATATCTGATTACAGTTGAGCTATCATGGTAGAAATACCTGACCGAAAAATACATGACACAGCAGCAGAGGTGCAGAACAGTTTGAGTTTACATAAGATGTTTCAGAATGAACAAACATTAACCTAATGTTCTGCAAACTGACGTCAGCAGAAATCAGACTATGAACTTAATAAGGAAAAACCCTAATCACAATATCAAAACTTTTAGTATATTTTCTCCCATTCTTCTACATTCACCTGCTTTCTGTGAAAGCAAGGAGATTTAAAACGAAGAAAGTGAAGTACTCTGGAGTTACATCCTTTTTTTCTGCTATTTGTATTTGTCATTCCTTTCTATATATAAAAATCAAATATTTCTTAGCTTGATTTTATTTCTTACTCTTAAATTATGAAAAATAGATTCTATGAAACTAAGGGAGATTTGGCAGTGACAAAGGAAATGCATACAAATGTTGCAAATGTAGTATAGCAATATTTTATTTTTCAGTTCTTAAAAGGAGAAATTTGAGGACAGAAATTCACCTTGTCTTTTCTCGGGTTTGCCGAATTTACCTCACCAATGGATGATTACTGCTCTTAAAAATGCTGTTCCACAATTGGCAAGTGCTTTATTTTACTTTTTAGGATTACCTTTTATAATTGCAATTGTAGTGACAAATTATTTTAGATGACATACTTTAGTAGTTGTGCTTGGTCCAGATGTGATTGAAACGATCTAATATTGTACGCAGTCAAGGGAGCACGGTAAGTAAATTCAAAAACTGATGTAATGAAACTACTTGCTGATCAGAGGTATTCAATGAAAGATACTAAGCACAGGGATTTGCCTGAATTGTTGCATTTCTGGAAGATAGTGCTCTGCAGCTCAAGCTGACAGAGGTGCTTGAGTTATCTCTTGATGTTTGTGGAGACAATACCCTGCCAGGGTTCAGATTTTATGAAACAGCAGATTGATTTGACAACTCATCTAGGTAATAGCTCTAGAAAACTCTTGACACGAGCAGAGTGGAACCCCTCTTCCAGACACTATGCAGCAGAGACAACTTAAGTACACAGGAAAAGCTAAATGCGACCATTCTTCCCACCATGAATGGGAAGAATGTAAAAGGACTCCCTATAAGTAGCACGCCGCTTCAAAGACCATTTATGCACTAGCATTAAAGAATTGCAGGATTAAATGAAACAGCATAACATGAAACAGATAAAATGTGACAATCTCTATTTTGTTAGAAGTCTCTGAGCTGAACCAGGGCTCCATCTTGCTTATTATTTTCTCTGTATTCAGAAAATCAGAAATTTGTCATCTTTTCTGCATGTGAGAGTGCCTTTGTGGTGGGTTGGCTGCAGACAGCAGATAAGAACCACGCAGCTACCTCACCTAGGGTATTGTGTCTACTCTGGAGCCCTGAAAACATTGACCTGAGGGAGCAGGTCTAGAGGAGGGCCACAAAAATGATCAGAGGGATGGAAATTCTCTCCTATGAGGACAGGCTGAGGGACATGGGGTTGTTCAACCTGGAGAAGAGAAAGCTCCAGGGATACCTTATAGTGGCCTCTCAGTACTCAGGGCCTACAATAAAGCTGGAGAGGGACTGGAACAAGGACAAGGGCATGTAGTTATAGGATGAGGGGCAATAGTTTTAAACTAGAGAAGGGTAAATTCAGATTGGACATTAGGAAGAAGTTCTTTACTGTGAAGGTGGTGGAGCACTGGAACAGGTTGCCCAGGGAGGTGGTGGAGGCCCCATTCCTGGAGACATTCAAGGTCAGGCTTGATGGGGCTCTGAGCAACCTGATCTACTGCAGGGTGTTGGACTAGATGACCTTTGGAGGTCCCTTCCAACCCAGGGCATTCTACGATTCATTAAACCAAACCCAGAAAATATAATCAACATGCTCCATAGGAAAGGCTAGGCTCACAAGCAAGGTACTCTGCTCTCTGGGTTCTTCTCCCACTGCTAATCCTGTACCTTTTACAGGCTCTTGAAAAGTCCTTGGCAAACTCCTCTTCCCGGCCTCAAGAAAGAATGAACCTTCATTCTGTATTCCTTCCAGGAACTTCTCTTCCTTTGACAGGAAGACTGATATACCCATTTTACAAGAAGACTGGGCTTATGGTCCCAGGGTTATCCTTAAATGCCTCTGAAGCCTGAGACTGAAGATACTCCAACTGGATCTGGTCAGGCACATGTTGATTCCCTCTCAGTGTTTGGCTAATAAACTGACTACTCTGACTCGCTTTTCTTAAGCATACAGAAAACCTAAATACCTAGTCCAACAGCTAACTTTGAAGTACCTGAAGTTGCTTCCTGTAACCACACAATAAAAAAGTCAAAAAACTTTTTTTGAGCACTCAACAGCTGTTCATTTTGTCTGATTACACATGCTGAGTAAGCAATACTTAACATAGCTGAAGAATTTTGTTCTATTCTCTAGTTATAGAGACAAACATTTCTAAAAGAGTCTACTGCAGATAGTAAATTTTTCTGAAATATAGAAAGGAAACTCTTTCCTGCCTTCCTCAGGTAATGCTCAGACACCAAGAACTTGGGGAAGTAAAATTTAGGAGAAAAAAAATTTTTTTATGAAAAATCCTTGGGAAAAGAGTAAACAATGAAATATCAGAACACTGTTTTCCCTGTATGTGACAAAACATCTGCATATGCTAGTTAGTTACTTAACAGATAAAAATATTTTTGAACAATAAAACTTAATCTTTTTCACTTACATAATTGCCATATTTTTTTTGAATGCTTGACTGCATGACATATATATTTGAGTCATGTAACACTGTGAACTTTACTAGAGCACTCCTGATTTACTCTGACACAAACCTTGTATATGCAAATAATAATTATTTTGAGTTGAAAAGTCTGTTCTGGAGTACAAAACAAGATTTTACTGAAAAGAGATATTCCATTATGTTAACTATTATAAGATTTCATTTTCAAATGATACAGAAATACAGCAGTCTATGTTATCTCTAAGCAGGAAATATGATTTCAAAAGGAAATATGTTTAAAACAAATATATGAACTTACTCAAGCATGGCTTTAAAGCATTTCAGAAAGTTTCAGTATGATTTACAGAACAAACAGAAGTAAAGAGAAGCCACTGAAAAAAAGTGAGGTACAGCATGCTAGGAAAAATTGACAGTAATTTATTTGTAGTACCAATCAACATCTTTCAAATTAAATCCCATTAAAACCAGAAAAAGCTAATGAAAATTTTAAGGAATATTGTCTATCTAGACAATAAGTTTCCTTTTTCTAACCTCAGGTTACTTACACTAAAACTAAGAAGCCTAAGAAGACAACCAGTATGATAATTTTCGTGATGTATGTGATATATGAGCAAGTTACATTCCTGGAAAAGCTCATATTCTCCTGCTACAAGTATTTAAGAGCTCAGGTAATGTTCATCTCTGTCAGCATTAATGTTTCAGAAAATGGCACTATACTGGTTGACAACTATGAAGAAAAGAAGTTTGAAGCACAGGTTTCATCAGCTTTCTAAGAATAGCTGCATAGCACCAGTGACATATCAAACCATACAGCTTTTTTTAGAATTTTAATTTACAACAAAAACTTTACATTCTAAAGGAACTTGACTCAATTTGACTGATTTAGATGTGAAATTTTCTGTTTAGTACAAGCCGAGAGGGCTGCAGGATATCCATGCATATTCATCTAAATTTACTACATTTTTGTTTCTTTTTAAGTTTATCCTCTGACAAGTAAAGACTAGAAAGTAAAGATATAGAAACCTGAAATGAATGCTCCTTACATTTAAGACAAGTCTGTACTGAAAAAGTGTTATACAGCTGGGGCTTCTCTTGGCTCAGATTACATAAAGTTTCCATTTATGGGATTTATAGAGAATTGAAGCTTAATAATAAAGATGACAGTATTCAGATGCTTTATAATCAGCGTGACAGAAAGCGTGAATGTGACCAGCCCTGTACTACCCCAAAGAGGACATATTACCAAAGCAGTGCACCACAGGAATAAATTCTGTATTCTGCACCTTAGAAACAAAGGAGAAGATTTTTAGGTTTTATGCCATGACTCATTTCCTCTCCTCCGTAGTGTGGGGGAAACAGGCTTTACCAATCTGTTTTAGGATTACAAATTCATATTAGAAATGCCTTTAAAATACCATTTAACCTTCATTATGGTGAGACTGCCATCAAGTACATACTGTCAAAGGCTTGTCCGGCTATTTCTAAAACACTGAACTGACGGACATGTCACCATCACTGACATGACCTTCCTAAATTTTAAATGGGAGAGGAAAAACGGGAAGTTGAAGAATGAAAAAAGCTACTTTGGTAGGTTTAGTTTTGTCAGTGGCTCACGCAACCCTTTCGAGTTTGGGCCTTTGCTGCCCTCATGTGGCTGGTAGATTTAAGAGGTTTTTTAAGGTAGAAAAATGGGCCTTTGTGCATTCAAAGCTGTCACAGTACATGCAAACGTCACCATCTCGAGAGGGAGTTTAATTACACTTAGAGTAACTCCTCCTTAAGAAACAAATCATAGCATGTGGTATTAGGGATTTCTAGCTGACCTCTTATTTCTATTTTTAAGATAAATATTTCCTTGCTATAACTTGCATGTCTACATGCTTTTTTTATAAAGGTTGCATCATGAACATAATCTTGGATATTGCCAATTAATCCTGAAGTAGGAAGGTTAATTGCTACTGCCAATAACAAAAATGTCTTGTGCATATTAAGAAATTAGATCTAGAGGACAGGGGGAAAAAAAAATCCAGAAAGATTACTGTCAACAGTCAAATTCCCACGACTTCTAGAAGAGTCAGCTTGTTGTTTTAACTCGGATGGAAATTTTAAAAGCATGAATACAAACCAATGCTAAATTCCATATAAATACAATTTCTTTACCTGTTCAGTCTGCAACAATAATCCACTAACTCCCACAAATTGTTCCCTATATTCTTCTCAACAAAGCAAAGTTTGCCAGCATTAGTTCTTGTCATAGGCAGTCACTTACTTGCTTTGAGCTCTTCAAATACAGTTATGGAAAAGGACTGTTATTTTGAAAATTTGCAATTTTAAAAAGCATGGTATCAGGGTGTATGGGGCTTAGCCTAATCGTATAATCTATAGTGATACACTAACATCAGAGATAATGGCTCTTTCTAGAATGAAGTAATTTCAGCCTGCCCAAAATTTGACCAAAAGAAGAGTAAAATGGTTTGGCAATCAAATACTAGCTAATGAGAAATCAACAGGCTCTGAGCTCTTTTCAGCAGTCTCACTAACTGCAAAGAGAGGTTTGAATCTTAACAAAACAACACTGTGTGAAGCATATTAATACTGTGGACTGTGCACTTCACAAACGTAAATTAATAGTAAGTACCCAACAGTGCCTCTCTACAGTTCTGTATTTAGTGTAATGTTCGTTTCTCCTGCTAAGCCTCACAACTTTATTAAGAGCTATGGACTGAATTCAGCTGTGACAAAAGTGCTGGTTGCTCCAAGTCAACAAGAGCGGTGACAGCTTACTTACGAGCTGAATTTAACAGTATGATTATCAGAGAGGCATCAAAATAAGGAAGAAATTTCTTAATCATGATATAAGGAGAATCCTCTATACCACTGCAGGAGGTAGGATATGGATCCAGCAAGTGTCATGCATCAGGCAACAGTTGCACATCATGTGACAAAAGTGTCAAGTTTCAAAATCTAGTACTGATTTCTTATAGCCCATGTTGTGATCAGAGTCTTAGAAACCCCATATGCAATTATGTGCATAAATAAAGCAGGCAAGAAGTGCATCGACTTCTAACAGCAACTCTTCCTGCTTGACTGCCTCTGGACCAGAACTTGCTGCACCTGGATCTCAATATAGTTTGAATTAAGCAGCCCAAACTATCCAGAAATTTTTAAGTTTCAGTTATCCTTCGATACACAATTTTTTGGAAACAGGGCATCGCATGATGTTCTCAGAAAAGTTGCATTTGTTTCATAAAATGAAATCAGACATTCAAGTAAAACATTTCTCACAAAACAGACATTGTAAACTTTGACTAGCATCTCTTTATGCAAATCTGCTTTCAAAGTGTTAAATCAGCCCTCTCTGACATCAGTTTACTCCAGAAATAATACAGAGAAATGTTCTTAGTTTTATGAATATTTAATTAACCATATTCATTATTATTTAACAATGATAGAAAATACAATTATGTGTCTGATTTTTTTGCTTTTACTACTCCTGACCCATGATCCAAATTAGAGTTCCAACGACAAGAGCACTTTTGGGTGGTGGCAGTTTCCTCGACAATATTTCATAAGATTAATAAATCAGTGTGAACACATTTAAGATATCCTTAAATCATATTTTGTTATACTGAAATAGCATTTATTGAGTTCTGTGGAATGGCACAGATACTGCTAAAACTGTGTTCTTTAGTGTGTTAGCACAGGAAAATTGAATTGCACCATAACTCTTACTAAAGAAATATGAAGAAGTTCCAAAGAAACGATGTCATTTTGCTCATATTTTAAAGCTTTGTATTTTATGAAAGAAATCTAAACCAGCAGTATGCCATGGCAGAGCCTATTTTCATTGTTGCTTTTAAAACAAAAAGGAATATCTGTCCAGTGATTTTGAATATTAGTAAAATTTTCAATGCAAAGAATGCTGACAACTCCTTTCAAAACTCATGCAAAGTCACCGAAATGTTTTCCTTTATCTTTTTCACAAACACATGGGAGAAGTGAGCCATCTGAGGTTTACAGCAGTTTCAGTGAATATAGAAGTTTTTCTAGGAATCTGGGGAACTGAAAAAAAGCAGCCTTCGGATTCAGATCCCATTGTCAGGAGTTGTTCAGTTAGATGATTTTTGTTCCTATCTAGATCTCAGGAGTTACACAGATCTGGATTTTGAACTACTACTGCTGGCAGATGAACGTTCAATGAACTATGGCAAAAACTATAAGCCCTTTCTTTATATTGGTGAGAAGTTACATGACAAGTACTACTGAAGCACCGCAAATACACTTTTGCCTTTTAAGGTTAATTTTGTAGACTCATCAGTTCTGAAAACATTCCTGACACAATTTCAACAATCAATACGTAAAATTTTACATTATGGATGCAATTTAAATTTTACCTGTGACCTTTCAAAGATCCTTAGCACTGCACTTTGCTTTCACTATTATTAATACTGAGAGATAAATGGGAGGTTTTGTTGAGTAATTCAAAATGTATTTATCTCCAGAATTTCCTTAATCTCAGTTACTGTTTTCATGTGTTTTATTAATCTGGATAATTTTCATTCATACTACATAACTGTTAATTAAGCAAAAGGATTAAGTAATTCCATCCTTTTTAGGAAGTTGTGGGGGTTTTGTTGTTTTTTTTTTTTTTTTCCTTGGTTGGTTGGTTTTTCATGGTTTTTGTGTTTGAGTTCTCTGTTCCATTAGGAATACAGGAAAATAAACAAAACCAAATAAAACACAACTCAAGGAAACACCACACTAAGAGAGACCACCTATTTGAGGCATGACAATGTAACCTCTTTGGGCTTAATCTGAGCTTGAAAGTGGTGTCTCAGAATTTATCAGGAAACCAAGGTATCAGCACACAGGTTTTATGTACTTTCTAAAAGGAACTAAAGTTACTAAGCAGGTATATCCTTCTCCAGCTCTGATCTCCACCTGGGTTCTTCCTATGTAGCTGCTAATAATATGTATGTATCAATAGCCTGAACTGACAAAGGCAGAGAAAGCTGTTGCTGATCCTTGCTACTGCAATAGTCTCTGTAAATAATGATTTGTAAGAGCAAAGAAGAGAAGCTTTTGTAAAACTTTCATTTTAGCTTGATTTTGTGAAGTGCTTTCATATAAACATTATAGACACACCAATAATCTGGTCAATTCCACAAGCCAAAATCCCATTGTTAAAGGTAGAAATTTGTACTGAACCGAGGCCATGAATGGATGTCAAACACCAGATGAAAATGAGCGCTCTCATACTGTCACAAAACTGTTTTCAATTTACCCTACTGATAAGCTGAGACATGAAACTACTCCATTTTACACTTCTCACTGGCTGCTGTGACCCTACGCACAATGGACCAACAGTCATTGGCTACATATAGGGAAGTCAACCTTTTGATGCATTTTAGTGTGTTAGAAAAATCTCTCATGCTGCCTATTTTAATTTGAAGGACAGGGAACTATAAGGATTAACAGCCTGAATTGCAATACTGAGGTGGTTTGTTTGTTGGTTGGTTTTTTTTTTTTTTTCTTCCCCCAAGTGCTCTAGAGGCAGAACAAATCCAGTTATATAAACCAGCTGGAGTTACCACCTTTGTACATGCAATTATAAATGAGTCTGTATCTTCTGCATTAGAAATGTATGTGAAGAAAAGAGTATTTTACTTGCTGCACCACAGTAAATACTTAAAAATTAAAACTATTATGGTTATTAAACTACATTTATATAAGTATGTCTATCTTTTTCTCCTTCTCTAACAAGAACAGTTTCATTCTCCACCTCAGAAATTAAGGAATCCCTGAGAAAGCTGTTTGTCAGTGAAAAACAAGATCATCAATATGCCAGAACAAGTGTCTAAAAGAATAACATCCGGCAGACCTTAAAAGCATAGAGGAGAAGCTGGTTTTCTTTTTATATATATATACACACATATATAGAGAGAGAGAGAGAGAGAGAGAGAGAGAGAGAGAGAGAGAGAGAGAGAGAGAGAGAGAGAGAGAGAGAGAGA
>JANHGN010014364.1:0-29252 GCA_024605025.1 Megaceryle maxima
GTCTGTGATATGGATCTGAAACGTCGTGGAAAGTGATGAGGTCAGGGGTGTTGTTGTGGGGGTAGGGTTTTTTGGGTTTGGGTGGGAGGGGGGGGGGCTGGGGGGGGGCAAGATAGCCTTCTCAATAATGTGCTATGTCATTTTTTTGAGAGAACTCAAGAGTCATCATGAATAATGAGGGGTTTTTGCTTGGGGAAAGGTAATATTCCAAAATAATGTTTCTAATATTCAGAGGCTAAATCTCACTGATCTACAAAAGATTTTTAAGGGAACACCGTCCATGCTGACTAGCTGCATTTATTGCTCATCTTGCCTGCTATTTCATCATAGGTCATGACTTCTTTACTTTAACATTAGTATTTTAGTTGCTTCTACATAATACAAATAGTTTTGCCTTAGTAACAGACAAGAATGGAGAAGCCCTAAAAGACTGTCAGAAGTCATACAAGAGAAAAGCTTATTCTATACTTGCTCAGTATCTTACACTCTTTAGCCATATCTCTAAATATCTGCTACCGATCACTGTCAGAGGAGGATGTTCAGCTAGATGAATCATCTGAGTGAGCTAATACTGCACTTCATCATTTACCAGCCCAGAGGAATGCAGTTTTACACCCATCCAGACTTGCTAGGTGGTTAAAACAGACAGTACCTTCTAGATTTTTTTTTTTATTTCAGTTCACAGAAATAAGGTTAGCAGACCTAATGGCTTCAAAGGGAGGGAAGGAAGAAATGTAAAATTTCAAAACAGTGATTTGCTGCATGGAGTAATAACAAGAAAAGCTTATTTCAAACAAAACTCAGATGTAGCAAAACAAAACAAAAAACCCACACAAACACAATACAAACAAACACAAAACAAAACCAAATCAAACAACAAACCAAGCAAACTCCCCAAAAAACAAAGACAACCAAACAAACAAAAAATCTACATGATGGGACTGGGCTTTTTGCATCTTCCAGGTATCTTCTGACAAAGTTTTCACCTTGTTTTACCAGTACAAACAAGACAGATTCTATTCTGTACCCCACGTGAAGCAAGGAAGTAAACTAGCAATGAGTCATTCAAGCAGCTCAGTTACTCTCTTTGAATAGTTCAACTCCAGGTCAAGTTCATAGCACTCAATATTAGAAATACTGGATGTAATGGTGGACAGTTGAAGCAAATTAGTCACCAGTGATCATCTCTAATTTGTAAACAAAGCAAGTAGATAGAGAGGTTAAATAAAATGATTACTGAGGTTGAGATTGCAATTTTCACAATTCTAAAGCTATGAGTTACAAAATAATTACTATCACAAATAGCCTTCTTTAACTGGTGTTGTGTAAGACTAATCCTGATGGAATGAATGCATGCAGCCTGTTCACTGTGCATAGACCAACTACAGCAAACCCACTGATAAGAATTAGCTTGCTTCCAGCACCACAGCCTATAAACATACATACAGCCTGCAATGATTGACTTTTCACTGCCTAACTCGCAACAAAAGAAAGCTGAGCAACTCTGCAGACTGGAGATGAAGGTTCCCATTTAATTTGATTTTAAATTCTTTAATTCTCTTATTTATAGGAGCTATAGAATGCATTTCACAAATCTTAAAGAATATAAACATCGCTTATGCAACAACAGACTGTGCTTAATACAACAACTAAACCTAGAAACACTGAAGTTAAATCCATTAATCAACACCCTGGAAAACTGTTGATTATTCTCCATATATCTGATTTGACCTCAGACTGACAATTTTTCTTTCTGAAGGAGACACAAATAACAGATGAATCCTCCAAAACTTGAAAGAGCACAAGGCAAATACAAGATTCATCATCCAGAGTATTAAGTAATACAGCAAGCACCAGGAAGAAAATCCTAGATCCATACTACCATTTATAACAGGGATAATAGCCTCAGGATATTTTCTCCCATCTCAGGACTAGTGACACTACTCTCAGGGATCCTGTATTTTATTGAAATTCTGCTTTGTGGGATTCAATGTCCTGCAGTGCAAAAATCAACATGCATGCCCCACCTGCTGCTTACCCTTTAATGCACTGCTAAAGTTGCAGCATCTATGCATAGTGATGTTGGATGTTTTGGAAACTCTTATATAAGGTTATAAACACTCTGACTCTTATAAAAGGTTTCACACGGTTTCTGACATCACACCTGATTTTCATACCTAGAATTATCTGTAAAAGCAACTCACCAACTCACCTAATTACACTGTCAGAGGACAGACAGCTAATTGGATCTTTATGTAGATATGTTTGTGAAATTATTCACGCAGGTGAAACATTTAAAAGAGATATCACATTTTTAAAAATAATCTTTAAAAAAACAGATAAAATTATATCAGTGAAAATAAAGAAAAGCTACTGCATTTCTACTTTGTTCTTAATGCAAACACTATGTCATTAGTCATTGGAAGCATAATACCAAAAAGTCATATTTAATAATATGCTGCTTCCCAGAATGAATAGTTACACTTCTGCAAGAGGTTTCATTTTAAAGGAAGAGCTTGTTGGCCTATTGGTCAGTCATCCATGTGGAAAACCAAGAGACTCTTTAATTCTTGACCTTTGATCTCTCAAGCCCTAGATAGTTGTACCATTGTAAAACTGTCTGGAAAAAAAAACCTAGTTCACCCAAGCCTTTCAATGTGTTAACACAAATGATCCAGAAAAAAAAAAAAAAAGTACATTTGTGCTTTTATAGCCACATTTTGATTTCACAGTCCTAGACTTGTACTTCTGAGTATTTTCCTTCTAGTTTTATGAATCCTTGAAAAATTAAAATAAAGAGAAGCATCTCAAAATACTCCCATGTGACAAAAATGTAAAAAATAATGCCATTTCCTTCTCAGCATCACCCACCCTCAGCTGCAACTTGCTCTGTAAAACAGCAGGAATGTGAAAGCCTCTAAAATAGCAGAGTTTATTATTAAAATAGATGCTTTCAGTAGCCTTAGCAAAGAGTGACTAACATAGAAACAGAGATGGGTGCTGTACTTGGAAGTTAATGAAACAGCATCAAATAACGATATTCCAGACCTTCCTTCTTTGTGAGAAGAAAAATATTGCAGTTTGGCTATTCCAAAAGATCTGTTACCACAACATTTCTGAAATTTTTAATAGCTTTTTCTTTTTCTCCACAAAATACAAACATCCTGAAAGCTCCAAATCAATCGACTGTATAGTTTTAAGGCATTGTTTTAAGGAAAATGTAAAATAATACTATGTGACAGAATCATTGGAAAATAAAAGACATGTAAACAGGTTTCTCTTGTCTCTAGCTTAAATAAAAGTGGTGAAGCATAAAATAACAGAAATTTTAGGAACACAAGAATATTTGCCAGGCTAAAAACTGAACTACCCTCCAGTGAAAATAAGCTCATAACACCAGTTGTCAGGCAAGCGCCTGTACAGTGACCTGTCAAACTAAAGTTCAAGATAAATTCAGGATCTATTCTACCATGAGTTGCACAAAAAAGTTTATGCCAAAATAACACAGCAGGATTGGAAATTACCTGCTATTCAACAAAGGTGAGAATTTGAGCACTGATTAGTTAATGCTGCTACACAGATAACCAATGAGTACCCAGAGGATTTCAGAAAAATAATTAAAATGTTGCAAGAGTATAGGCCAGGGCAAACTGCAGCAAAGTTGATTTATTTTTTTTTTCAGTTACCCTGCCACCGGGAATTTGAAATGGTTTCTCAGGTTCTGTTCAGTCTGTTAAGACTATTACAGCTGTACAAGAAGCTACTTGCCCTTAAAGTACAATTTAATTCCTCTAAACACTTGAACATGGCTGAACTTGAACACAAATTACAAGATTCATGCAACTATACTGACCAGCAGAGGTAATCGGAAATAGACTCTCTAGTCAACAGACAGCTAAGCAATACAGTCAGTGAAATCTAAGATTTGATTCTTTTCATCCTACAGCTGTCTGAAACTCCAGAGATGAATCACACCCTAAAAGCACTTGTTTCCCTACTGTTCTCTGCCAGCAGACAGAGGCTATAGGCTCACAGCTGTGTAAGACAGATGCCGGCCACACAACTGGAACACACATTTTCAGTTCAGCAACAGCAGAGTCAGCCCAGGATGGCAAAGTGCTTGAAGCACCATCTTGGGATTCACTGTTATTAAGGATGGACTCAGAGGGAGGTGAGGAGTGGTGGGTGTGTGAAGGATTAACAGTTTTGCAAATTTGTGAGCCCTTCACTATTTTTTGAGCCAAAATGGGTCCCCCACAGAGCCTGCTTTTGACAAAGTTGCTAAGAATAATTGAAATAACATCTACATCCATATAATCTGTGCTGGCATTACCAGAATGTGGATCACCTGACTACAGACTGAGCAAACTGGCACAAGGAAAAAGATCTACTTCCTTAGGAGAAAACAGCAGACTTGTGCTACAGCTTTCTGTGATGATTAGCTGTGGGCCTAAGAATTAGAGATGAATGTAATCTCTCCTTGAAGTTCAAAGGTAAAAAAATCAGTCACAAGGAATGTAGGATGAGGCAAAGGGCAGAGTCCCAGACAGAAGAAAAGTGAAGAAGATACCAACAGAGAGAAAGAGGCAAGTCATTGAAGTAACAGACATTTGCACATTTTGTTAGGTCATTGCTCCCTAGGCAGAAAACCAGAAGGGACTTTATAAACAGTGAGCCACTAGTTTTATAACCAATGTTTGTGTGTTCAGATATTTTTATATACTGATTTTGATACCGAACTTATGTCTTTGAGGCAAGCCAGTACAACATCAGTGATGCTTTCCTATCAGTGCTCAGATGAGTCTTCCAATACACTTATTTTGCATGATGCAGGAAGGAAATCTGTTGGTTCCTAAAGCAGATGAATGCCGTAGTAAAGATGAAACTATAACATTATTCAGACAGATTTCAGCAGAACAGGTTAAGTGACAATTTTTTTCTTGAATCTTACTGAAACATGAATTGGGATTTCTTATATACTAAGTGCTAGAGCTGAGCACTTAATTAGACTGTCAAATCTAGGAGGACCTGAAGTAGATTAAACTTTGAATACTTATACATAGTGATCAGACACTGCAGTGCAAAGGAAAGATTAGATGATCATAACTAATCTAAGTTTTAATTAAAATTTAAAAGCAGACAGGTTTTGCACTGTCCACAAGGGAGAAAAGGCTAAGTTCCACCAAGATGGGTTCAGGAGTATTTTCCTCTTTTCGGAATTGAATTTGGCATCCAGTCTTTCTAATGTTATTCTCAGCTTAAAGAAAATTCTCCCATTTTAAACAATTCACACTGAGGGCCACATTTCATATTTATTTACTGACTGGTGGAATTACCTTACAAGTTAATAATGTGATAGTAAGAAGTTTTCAGTGTCGATGAACATTTAATTTAAAATTTAAATTCAGTGTATCACACTCTAAGTATTTACTACCCTCTGCTCAAGCCTGCAAGTAGTGTCCAAACAAAATTCACTTTGATGGAAGGAAAGGGAAGAATATTTTATCATCATCTTTTCCACATATATGCAAACATATGCTAATACCCCATCTTACAGAGTTTTCAATGAAGATCGGTGGTAATGTCAGAGCTGTAAGTCAAAACAAAAGATAATGCATTTTCCATCCTATGTAGAGCTGATTGACTTAGTCATTATGATTTCATTAGGTGGTGAGTTTAACCCTTCTTCTATTTATAAATTGTTTCCAATTTATTTTTGATGTCTGTAAAAGTATTCATTATTCATAATTATTTTATTAAGTGTTTAGGTCAACAATTTTAAATGTGATGAATTTTTAAATGCCTGTTTCTTTTTTCACTGAAAGCAACTGGCCCAAGTCACATAGAACTGACCTAAGCAAATACTTTCAGTGCATGGTGATATTAAAGTTAGTATATGTAGAGTTTTCTGAAATGAGGATAAACATAACCCTATCAGGTTAGAAATTAGATGATGAATACCAAATATTGTTTGTCAAGTCTAAGTATTATTCTTTCAAGAGGAGAAGTCCAGACCTTTAAAATTTTGCCTCTTTTAGAAGAAAAAATATAGGAGATACCAGAAGGAAATTGAGAGGAAAAAGTCCAGTGGTCACTCAGCAGAAGCATATTGCACCAATGTTCCTCCTAGACAAGCGGTTGCTGGCACTCAATGAACATGCTGTATGGAAAAAGAGTTTGTAGGAGCAGCAAGCAACACAGAGAAAATGTGGGGTTAGGAGTCTGACAGTGGGGGTGCTGTCTGCCAACTACCCATGAGAAAAGCTACGCAAAGATTCGGGAGGTCTCTGTATGTTGTTGAGTGCACAGCCCAGGTCTCTGCATAGGGTTGAATGTGGCAAGAACCTCCTCTTTTAGGGGTCAGACAAACAGGTCAAATTCTGGGTAAAACGTGAAGCATTTTAAAATGCCATTCCATGGGGGTTATCAAGACTTAAGTAGGCAACCTGATATAGATTCCAGTTGTCCTACTTTTAGCCAGAGACTGAAATAGATAACCTGCAGAAGTCCCTCTAACCTGCACTTCTGTGATTCCTGTAAGCGCTTCCATTTATTATCATTATTTGATTTGTAGTTGTTAAACCTTTCACATCAGGACAACACTAAAGGAAATTTTACAGCAACACACCCTAGTAATTTCTCAGAAAGTACTTTTCACTATGGACAGGTATGTAATATTGCATGTTGGTCATTCACCATGAAGGATATAAACTAACAGCTCTCAATGATGACCAATGTGTCATTTAAAATTTGTGAAAAATACCCTACCAAAACATCTCAACTTGCAAATATAGCAATAAATGTCAATGTAACAGCTCCTTGAAAATAGAGGAAAAAAAAATCTTTTGCAAAATATGTAATTATTGGAATATCTCAGCAAATGCAAACTGCCTGGAAACTCAGAAAGTTGAGTACTCAAGACATCATACAGGTTGCAGGCAGTTTCAAGTTGTGCAGTCAGGCTTGTATAGAAACAGGAATGGGTCTCATTTGTGACTATATGTGATCTTCCTTCCTTTCCTATACAGCCACAACTAACACAGACTTTTGTTTACCATGCTTGTTTCTTAAGTACAGCAAAGATACTGCAATGTGTTACCAACCAGGCACTTACTGTGAGAAAAATAAAATAACACAAACCATGGTTAAATAAAACTCAGTGATTATGGAATTGAATTCTTGGCTAAGGCTAACATACCTTTATCATTTAGTTTTAGATCATTTAATATTTCTAACTTTCAACTGTGTTGTCAATTAAGTCTATGAGTGTGATGGTCTCTGTAAGACTAAGTAGCTCTCAAGGTCCAGATCTGGGACACACTGACTCAAATCAGTTGCTGCTTGTCAGCTGTCTAAAGCCTGATGGAGAAGAAAACAAACACACACACACAAACACCAAAACAACAGAACAACCCAAAACCTATAGTCCATCTCCTTCCACCCATTGCCCTTTTTAGTCAGTTCATTTTGTTATAGAAAAGGTTTGTCAGTACCATGACCCCTTGTTTCCTGGACAATCCTCTCAGCCCAAAATAACACGTACAGTATTCCCCTGTATCATGTGCTCTTCTTCCCCTGACCGATATCATATCCCTGCACTTTTCTGCAGTATATGTGGCACATCTCCATGTGTGTCAGCAGAAAATCTTTTTGGCCTGTCAGCTGGGTTAAAACACAGGCTGGGTATGACCAGCTCCAAAATACAGAAATATTGCACTGGATGTAACATACATATGCAAGAGCCAGCTGCTTCTAAACAAATGGGCAACAACTGGTTTTACCCCAGCAGTGACACTAATGCCTTTCTGCTCCTCTACACAGCTAGTGATTTTCCAGAAAAGCATTTAATGATATTTATTATACATGAAAAGCTCATCCGGTCAAATAGTGTTTAAACTGGGGACAGATGAAAAACTGCTAGAAGGGAGAGTGATAGATGGACAGAGTGTGCCTCTATCTCTAATAGAACTTTTTTATCAGACAAAGGAAAAAGTAATACAAAGCTGAATATGAAAGGAGCATTTAAAGACTCAAGTCAGCTTTCTAGGAATGTATCAAACAACAGGAGAGAATGCTCAGGCAGGAATTCTGCCTCTTCACAAAAGCAAGTGTAGCTACAAAAATATAAAAGGAACATAAAAGTAAATTTCTAAAATACTGCAGACTCAGCAGCCTCACATGTTCTTCCTGAGTCAGAGGTTTTGCATTGTAGGGTGGCTCACAGGTAAAATAAGGAAAAGAAAATCTATTATCTGACCACATTAAAGAAATGTGAAAATACTGCATTTAAAAACAACCCAGACAAACTTCAAAATGGGCTAAAGAAAAAAATAAGTAGTTTAAGTAGCTATATCTTTGTCATATGCCAAGTCAAACAGCAGAAGAATATTCAAAGCTTTCCTAAAAGACGGAAGACACTTAAATATGCAGTTAAATATGCAGCACAGGTCTGTGAAACGCTTAATTAGAAACCAGACATCAATAGGAATAAAAGACTAAAAATGGGAAGAAAGTCGTTTTTTCAATTTTAAGAATGTCAGAAGAGAAACTGAGCAAAGGACAAATGTTGGAGGGAAAGTATGATTTTTATTAGCATGAACTGCACTGTCGGTCCATGGCCATACACATGTGCACAGGCAAAATGGAACAGGAGAAACTTGTGAAATACAGAGAGTATATGCTAAGAACTAGAACGAAAGAAAAGAAGTGGTATTTAAAAAGAGTTTTAATATCACACAGCCCTTGCAGGAAACTTCTATATTTGTCAGAAACTCTCTGCCAAAGGTATAAGATAAAGAATGAAAACATCATTAGTGAAGAAAGCATGTACATACATATATATATATATATTCTGTATAGCAATGGAAAACAACCCCACTTTTGTGGGTATTCATACAAATTACTACAACAAAGTAAAGCTTTAATGGTTTACTGTAAGGGACATGATCTACCTATTGAGGTTTTGTATGAATAAGAATCATGATTTTGAAAAAGGAAGGTAAATTTTTCAGAATTTAGAGTACCTATTATAAAGCTAAAAGTATATCACACACTGGCTGTCATTAAGAGTTGATATTTTAAAAGAATGTGAGGCCATGTAGATAGAGATAAAACCTGTAGATAAGGAAATGCAATGAATATAGAAACAGAAAAGGAAAACAAATTCCCTAGTTATAAATAAATAAGGAAGGAAACACTAGTAGTGCAATGATGAAAAACAGTCTTATGTCGCATATGTAAATGTGCTATAATTATAGATTAATGGTAGAAAATGGCATAATTACTTTGGATATGCTATATAGTTACTCTCAGTTTCCAAAAGTAGCATTATTAGAGAATACGACAGCTAAAGAAGTAATCTCATGCTTGAATTGATATTTGCTGACATTCCAAGTGTGGGAACAACTGATAATGAACCGCAATTTGATTGCTGCATTTTCAAGTGTGTTTTAAAAACATATTAAGTATCCATAGCACTTCAAGCCCAGTGTATGCCCCGTCCAATGGTTCTGGGGAAGCTGTTAATTTTTTTTAAAGAATCATCTAAGAGAATAAGAATGAAGTTGAGAGCTTCATGTGACATCATTAACAGGGCAACATGTTAAGGAATAACCCAAATACAAAGACGTTCCGCTACTGAGCTGTTGCTCAGTGCAATGCTGAGAACAAGACCATCCAAGGGAAATCTAGTGAGCTTGCTCAGTGAATTCCAATGGGAACAAGAAGAGACATCTGTACTTTCAAAGATCAGAGTGAACAAACTGTGGGAGACCCAGCACAGAGATCTTAATGGAAAAAGACTAAACATTAATGCAGAGGTTAAAATCCATGAGGTGCCACAAAGATCTTCAAAACCAGGGAGGCACGGCTGGAATTGATAAACAATTTCACCTTTGATATTTGCATTATGTCATCAATAATTTCAATGTTTCATTTGGAAGAAGAGCTGTAAATTTATCTTGGCCACAAAGATGCCAGTCAGCAAGTCTCACAGCTAGTTGATGGAAACATGACACAAAGGAGACATGCAGACCTTTTCTCCTTTCTATCAAACAATTAGTTGATGTGTTATTTTATCGAAAAAACACAATTAAGAGCTCTGATTGGTCTTTTCCTTAAAAAAAAAAAAAAAAAGGCAATATGATGCTATTGGGTTAACATACCTAACTTTGAAGAAGAAAATATTAAAGCAATGCAAAACCAAAAAGATTTAGACAACAGTGTTATGGATGCAGACAAAACTAAATAAGTAATAAAAGGTTTTCTTCTGTACTTTCTCATATCTTTCCCACAATACATACAATCTGCTTTACCCCTCTAATAAACTTTTGCAATGCCAAAACATTCTTCATAAATACCAATTTCCTGAAAATAATATTTCTCAAATGTCTTATACAGGAAAGAGCAATTAATGCCGTATCAGATTATGTCTGGTAAGCCACACAAGGAAACAAATAGGGAGGAAAAAAAATTTTACAAAATAAAATATCTTTTTTGTTGTTGTTGTTCTGTGTAACATACATGTGTTTAAAAAAAGGATTTTGAAGTGTATTCTTTCTGCTGCATTATAAAGAAAACTTTTGGCTCTTTCTGAAACTCATTCTTAGTTTTCTAAAATTCTAGTTAGGTCTTTGAAGACCAAAAAAAATATCACTAGTTCTTCAGCACTTAAAGGCAGGAATATTTTTCAACCTTTTCAGTATGTTATTGTCCAGTGAGCCAAAAAGTCAAGGCAGTGTGACAGTGATACCAGAAGGTAAATATGTCCAGTCCTGTCTGAATTCCTCCAGTGTAGCATGTCGTGGGGCTTATGCTTCAATTCCTGACCTCAGCAGCCATCCAAGAGAAGAATTTGCTCCAAACACAGATGTCTGGAGCAAGCTGATGCCTAGGAAATTTGATATAAATGCACTGTTCTTTTCAAGTAAAACTTTTTTTTTTTCCCTTGAAGGCCAAAAGAAGAGTTTGTCTTCCTTTATATCAATATTTGAAGTTAAAGACAAAGCTGCTTTCTCCTGCCTCTCCTCATTTCAGCTTTCTATATACCTCCATAATGATGTGATAATCGCCTTGCAAATATGTGCAAAAACTGCATTACTCCTTTTAAGTTTATTTCAAAACTAAGCTTATAAAGGTTTACTTTCAAGTCTTTTACCTTTGCCGCAGCAACATTTAATTCAATTTTCAAGGGAGTTGATTGTAAATCATTTTAGTTTTTAAAACAAATTTGCTGCAAGAGTATAAAATTATTTCTAGCAAAGTTATATTAATCACCTTAACTCATTAAAATTCAATTCACACACATTTTTTTTCTCCCTGTCAAGAGCTTCCTGGCTTGCAAAGAAAACAAACAAGAGGAAAAGAGTGCTATTTTTTCAAACAGTTTATAAATCTGTTGCCTGTTTCCACAGACCGTGAGCCTCTCCAGAGTATCTTGCTGACTTCAGCTAAATGAATTTAGATGTGTATCCTACCTTCTTTGCTTTCTTAATAACACTGTTGATATTTGAATATCTTAAGCAGGACTTTCTTCATAAAGAAATAGCTTTCCTTTTTTTCTTTTAGTAAAGTTTTTAACAAGAAGGCATTATGGGGAAAATTAAGTAGCAATGAGCATACTCAGGTATCATTTAATAATGCCTCCAACTCACATAAACAAAACAAAAAACTTTTATCCGATTAGTTTTTCAAATAGTCATGCTGCACAGCTCCTGCAGTGAAGTGACACAGCTGTAATGTAGTTAAAATATAAGTAAAACAGAAGACAGAAGCCAAACTACAGATTATTAGTCTAACACACTTTGTTTCTAATACAGTGTCCTGTCAAGCTGTACTAGAAACAGTGTCCACAGACCATAGAGAAAGCACAAAAATATGACTTCTAGCTCAGGAGAACAATATGCCACCAAGCATATAACGCCAAGAAGCTACGCACACTGCAAAATGCTTCTGTATGCTTCAACTTTCCTTATATTTTTCCCCTAAACAGGCACAATGGCCACTCCCAGAGGTAGGATGTCAAATGGGCGTTTGTTGTGATCCTAAGCAAACACGCTTGTTCCGATGTCTTTAAGGAAGCGTGTATTCCAGGCCCCATCTCTGAGCTCTTTCATCAAGTAATGCTCATTGCTACAGCAGCTGCACTTTCACATAGTACCATGTTAACAGCCTGTCTGAATCACTGGTTAGAAACTATTTCATGAAACAACTGTAAATCTCTCTTGGAGTAAGCAAGTTGAGAAATACTTTTGTTCACTTGTATAATTGCTTATGTTGATAGTTCAAGTACTATTTATGCATTCATATTTGACTTACAATGTATCATCACTAGAACTCCTATCTCATTTTCCATGCTTCTAGTCTTAAAGGTTAACCATCAGTGTGCAACTGTTTCCATAATCTTGCTAAGAACCTTAGTGACATGATCAACTGACCTTCATAATAATAGTGTTGGAACAAGAAGAACACAAAACATTTTATAATCTATTCAGTTCATTTCAGTAAAAAATGTATTTTGTGCATTTTATCTCAAATAGGGAGCGCATAGATGATTTATCATTCTTGGTATATTCCAAGAAGTATCTTCTCCTATGTTGGACAAGAGGACGGAGAAGAGCAATCACAGGGATAAGCATTTCCAGTTCTTTCAGGCACTACTCATTCACCGTTCTATACTGATGCTTCCTTCATTTCCCTTTTCCAATGATTTAGTCCTATCTAAACAGCATCCTTTTGATTGTCCTGTTTATCAGACAATGAGAAATGTTTCAGCTCCTCATAAATCATAAATTATAACACTACCAACTTCAGAAAGTAATTTATCATGTTTCAGCAACTGTGAGAAGGGCTTTTCCCATATAGAGAGTCACATTTATAAAAAATGAATCTTCAGAAAACCTTCCTCCTGAAAGGTATTTTGAAAGATTTCCCTGACTCAAGGACACTGCAAGTGGAAAAAGCTGTGAACAAGGGTATTTGAATGCTAACGGATCATTTCTTTTTAGGAAACTATCTAATATTCAAAGGCATTCATTTCTATCATCAGTCTATGGATAGATAATGCAGACAAAGATAGACGCAATGTGTAAAGAAGTCATAAAAGCTATATCATTATGAAACCTAAATTCAATTTTGTCAAAGTCCTTTATTAAACAGATTATCATCAGGTGTGTCACTCATCTAAGCCACTGTCATACACTTCCCTATTGTAGTAAACATCTCAAGCTGGCAGAACCACAAGTGATATTTGCTATTCCTATCACGTCGTCCTTTGTTTTATAGAACCTGACCATGCAATCTTCCACTTGGACTATGATTCAAATAAAACATCACTTAGAAGTAATGAGAAATATGAAAGAAAGAGGACAAATTTTACAAGGATTTCTATGGATTTTAATTTTTAAATTCTATGGAAATATATGTCAACAGACTATTCCTAGAAAAAAAAAAAAGAGATTAGTAATACTGCAAGAAGACATTGGGAAGGAAAAAAAAACACAAACACCAAACCAAAAACCAAGTGACATTAGAAGAATAAATAAATAATAACCTAGAAAAACATTTCAAGATAATAAGCTCCAAAATATCTGGTCCTTAACTGTATACACCTCTAATAAAAATAGAAAGTGTTCAATAGAGACATAACTAAAAGTTTTTCTTATCATGGGACCTACTACACAGTCTTCCAAGAGAAAACTATCCTACCTTTTACAAAAAGGAGAGAACAGATGCTGCCCCCTCTCCTTTCCAGGGAAGTTGGGCATCACCAAGTGGAGCTAGCCAGTACTCTTTTGGAGAGGTCACGAACGGGGTTTTACATAAACGTAGTAAGGACTCGGAAAAAATGAAGACCTTTCTTGAGTTTACCTGAAATACTCATTTGGCAGTGCCTTGCTTATCTATACTGCAGAAATGGTCATGATGTTTCGCACACAATTTGCAGATGAACAACATTACCTGTGCAAGTGACCATCACAGCCAGAAAACATGACCTAAGGGCTGGATGTATTACATCTGATAGCACTAGCAAACAGCAGTCTTCTCTGAGCAATCTAATGTCAGTAATCCATTAAATTGATAGCACATATTGATTCTACTCCTTCCATGTTTCTATCCTCACTTAACACTTCATAATTTGCCAAGGATATTGAAAGTATAAAAAAAAAAAAGAAAATAAAAACAAAGAAACAAAAAAACCCCCCACAAAAAGTTATTTTATCACGTTAATCATTTGAACAAGAGCATTCTGACATTCTTTTATCTCACAGTTTCAATCTATGTGTTCCTTGTAATTCTCTTGCTATGAAAAAGCAGGAGACAGGTCCAAATTCCAATGCCCAAGATCCCTAAAAAGAAGCATACTGCAGATTACTGCAACAGATAAATCCAGGGAGGTGAGTTGTTGACAACGGAGATCCTAGGAAGGGTTGGTTTATGGATCAGAGAAGCCCTCAGTTAGGGAGAGGTCACATCAATTCAGCTGAACTAACCAAAATCTTACAGTAGTCAGGGTGATGGAGACAGCTGAGCATCTTTTGAGATGGCCTGGGGTATCCCATCAGCCTCTACAAGTGCCCCTCCAGAAGGGCTTGGGTCTCTTTCTCACCTTTGACATCCCTATGGAGGAAGCTGTGCACAGGATTCAAGCAATGTAAATGAGTACTGGCTGTCTATGCAAGCATGATCCATTTAGATATCAATTTAGGTGTCTTAGTGTAATGAATGTCTCCCCTTCTTCACTATCAAACAGAAAGCAGATACCAGCTTTTCCACTCCTACAATGTTGCCCTCATGAAATAGTATTTTCATAACTTTGCTTGCATAATTTCGCCTTTAGAAAATGACAAGTCAAAGAGCTACAAGTACTATTCACATGTAAATGTTAATCAGCCAGGAGTTACTACAATCACGTTTTGCTCAGTTTGCTCCATTTGGATAGGCTGCTGGACAGGAAATTAATCCCTGGAAATTTTTTGAATCCTCTAAATCAGCAGTTTCCAAACTAGAAGTCCAGCCTCTAAATATAGTCATGAGCTTCCAAGAAATAATTCCCCCACACGCACAATTAAACTAGCATCATATTAATACACTATTACTAGTTTGTAATTGAAATTTTAACTGGAAAATACTGAGGAATAAACACCCACAACGACACAAGTACAAAATTAACTATTCCAACAACCATCTTGGAACAATTCAGTTTACAAAGATTTCTTGGTCCTGCAGCTGTATAACAGAGATTCATTTCATGTATTAGTACCTAAAAGGTTTATTCACCTTACTGGCTTTTAATTTATCCAAGTTTTGATTTGTTAGTTCAAGTTATGCCATTCAGAAGCTAGAACATCCTTTTCAGCTCTGGAAAGAGCACAGAGATTAACTTCAGAAAGCTGAATAAAAATTAAAAAGAACAGAGTAGATGCAGCTTGCAATGAAATCAGAGCAGTTTTCCTTATCTGAATTCATTAGGAAGTTAAGAACTGTTTTTAGCTGTCTTGTTTTCTGGCCATGCACCCTGGAATATGCTGTGCTGCACAAGTATACATGGCAAATTATTTTTCTTTCCCATTGATTTATTTATGGGAAACCAGCATTCAGAGATGCTAAAATTTTGGGGTGTGGAGTGTCAGTCGCAGACACGCACCGTGAAGGGAGGAAGCTTCGCCAAGTCCTTGCTGCAGATTCAGTTGAGTCAGGTGGCTTTTTAGTTTTATAAAGTCTGCACTACCAGGCCTGAAACACTCTGCATTTGAAAACTTCTGAAGATGTAACCTTGGAGGGGGATCACAGAGTAATTGTAACCCCATTGCAACTAACCCTACCCCAGAGTTTTACTATACCTCTGTGTGACAGCTTCTCCAGGATGATCCTTAGGCGCTGAAGAACTGGGGGTGAAATGTCATATTTATAGGTGTCTATTACTGGCACTCGCTGACATCTCCCAAATATTCCATCTGCAGGAGAGAGAAAAAGAAAAGGGAAAACATACATTTTATTTTCTGAGAAGAAGAAATGCATGATGAGATGCACATTTCCAATGTATCCTAATTATATATTGAAGGAAACTTCTAAAAGACACAAAAAAGCACTATCAAAGGACTACTGAAGTCATGAGACAGGGTATTTTCTACCTAATAAATACTATAAAGAATGTTGGTTGGAGAAAGATTCTATTGTACAAGTTATGCATACAGTTTATTTTATAAAGTAATTTCAGACTTCTACCTCCCAAATCTTTTGATGTAAGACTTCTTTACTGACAATTCAGTGGGAAAAAGCCCTTTATGTTCAGTGCCTACTATGATGCAGATGAAAAGTGCATCATCCAGAAATATAAATATTAATTTGCAGAAACTATGAGGATTTACTGAAACATTTTTAATGCAGGAGCTGTGTGCTAGGCAGTGGTAAATGAGAACTGAATCTGTAATGGCTAGTAAAGGCTCATTTCAAGAAGCACCCTCTAATGAATGCAATAAAAGAAAGCTGCTCACAGAACAATGAGATATTAATGTGGCCTAATTTATTTAGCTCCATTCCATTTGTCTAAAATGACAGACTCTTCTCATCAATGTCTTTTCAAATCACACCTTCTAATTAATTTAGCTTCTTATTAGTCTTTATTTAGAGAATTGTTCATTTTGAGACAAGCTTCCTGTGTATGTGTGGGAGGAACAGGGAGTTCAAACATTCAAATTACCTTTCTCTTTCATACAAAAGATTCATTCAGAGCCTAGGTGCTTCACATACAATCTGACCATCTGCAATTCTAGGCCTCTGAGAAAAAGTGGTTTCATTTATTGTTCAAAACCGTTCTCTTCTATATAGTGATCCAAAGGAAACAATTTAAATTCAACAAGTTTAATTAGCAAAATATTCTACTGCAGTACTAGTTTTAACACAGTAATTACTTCTGCTCTGATATTAATGCTCAGAAAGGATAGCTACATCAGATTAGCAGAAAATAACTGTAAGTATTAATTTGCAAACTTCCATTACTTTCTCTGCTACTCCACAGAGCTAAAATACTACAAATGGGAACTACTGGCCCAGCTGTTCACTAAACACAAATAATGGCATAAAAGGAAATAAACCATTCCAGGATGCAGAAAAGGGGCATTATTAGCCTTCACTGTTAAACACAAATACCTCATTGAAATTAGGCAACTTCTTCTTTGCCTTTCCAATCCTCCTATCATTTACAACTATCAAATTAAGTTAGTCCAAAATAAAAAAACACATACCTCTGAGTCCAATTTTGTTATAGAAAACTAGGTTTAATTTAGAAACCACATATAGACTTCTACTTTGGTTTTCTGCTATATAATATATAAAGCAGCGTTGCAGCAAAATATTAATGTCCTTTTAAAAACCTGCTGCTGTTGGAAGTAAGAAAAGTATATAATAATTCTGAGATTCTGTGATATAAATATCAGTCACTTGTAGGTACATGAATAACAGGAATAAATAAGGTCCTAATTCGGAAAGGAAGGGGAGAACATTTCAGTGTTTAAGAACAAGATTGTTCATAATGAAACCTAACTTGAAATAGTCAGCTTTATTTTGGAATTCTGCCATTACTGGCTACAAATAATTAGGACAAAATCTATTTTTATATAAACAACTAATATTTCACACTTTGTAAAGATAATTTACCTTAAAAATAATTATAATCTTATTTTAGAGTCCAGAAAAGCACACACATCCAGCACAAATTAAAGATTTTTGCATGAAGTATCATTTAAACATATGTCCAAGGATGCAAAAGCCAATTCCCTCACGAACTCTACAAGAGACCTAACCTTTTATTCTAAAGCTCAAGTTTTCCGAAACCTTTAGCCTACTGCCTTTGATTAGAACAAAACCTATTTAAATTCTAAAATTGACAATTAGCACATGAATCTGAGCTGCCTTATACTAACTACCCAAAAACAATAGGACTGTTTAGGGAGAAACTGCAACTTACTTTGGCTTTTGTACATAAAATATGGGCATAATAAGCTTTGAAGAGACTGCAATCACAAATAGCACTCTGCCCTGCTAAGTGCAATACTAGGAGAGTAGTGAAGGAGCAGCACGCCACGAGGAGTGGCTGGAAAATACCATCTCTAAAATACAGAAGATCTTTATAGTAGGGATTACAGTTGGACAAAAGTTGTGCAAATAGTGGATTTCATAGTTCAGTTCAGTAGCTTTTTTAAAAAATATAGGAATTTTAATGGGCTTTTTGAGTTACTTGGCGTTCTTTTGCTTGGCATTGGTTTGTTTGTTGTTGTGTTTGGGTTTTTTTGTTTGGTTGTTTTGGGGGGGGCTCAGTTGTTTTTTTAATTATTATTTTATTTATTGAAAGTTTTCTGTGGCAAGACCCAAAATCTAAAATATTAAGATTGAGCATTCAATTGTCAGGGTATATTTTAACTAAACCTTCTTAAAAAGGCAAGGGAGAACCATTTCACACACGCAAAAAAATGTAAAATGTCACCCTCTTCTTCTTCCGAATAAAACTATTTGACAGATGTGGCTTAAATTCAGAAGTGGTTTTGGTCCAGCACAAAACTCATTTTCACTTAAAGGACAGCTAATGTTTAAAAAGTTCATCTTAGTCTGCCATGAACTATTCAAAACCACTGTGATCTTTAGAACAAGTAAATACATGGTGCATCTTCCCAGACCAGTTGCACCCACCTCTAGCACAGGATGGTGAGGGGCTGTTGCAACGTGCAGGCTTCCAAGCATCCTATCACACCTTCCTTTGACCTCCAAAAGCCTCCAATGAGTAAATTTTCCAAACTTGTCATGAAGCAAAAAGGAAAATGGAAAAGCTCCCAGATTTTACAGTAAATGTCACAGGGCAGAGGAAGTTCAAAGCATGAGCAATGCTTTAATAACTATCATCCACTGTATGCCTACAGCTGCTAAGGGTGCATTCATACTTAACTTTGGTTAAAATTGTATTCTGAGAAGGAATGTAATATGCAAAAGACATCTGCTCTTTACACATGCCCAGAATGAGGGAAGGCTGAGACAACTGCTCAATATACACATATGGTTGCTATTAAAGTGCTATCATTTGCTAACCATTAGCAAAAAGTAGTATCTGAAATTTCCATAGTAATATCTCATAAGGTATAGTTAGACCTGAAAACATCTGTGTTAACAGCATGGTAATGTTGAGTTTTAGACTGCTTCGACATTTCTTTCCAAAGAAGAGACTAAACCCAAAGAACAATACACCCAAGACAACAGTGAGATGCTTTTTTACATATTTGGCTATTTTGTTAATAGGTTTAATATTTGAGAAAAAAAGACAAGCAAAAATTTTTACAAGCTTCTATTTAAAATCTTGAATTTTGACAAATATGTATTACAAAGTTAAGATGCTAATATTGAAGGACACAAATTTAATGTAACCCAGGTGCCCAGTAAGATCTCAAATAGTGGCAGGTGAGCCTTTTTTATTAGGGACAACACCCCGGAGCATGGTAGATGTATTTACACTGAATATTTATCAACTTCTAGTGAAAAAATTACAACTGATAGATTAAACTGTGAACAAGTCAAAACACGGGTTCTGGAAGGGTGATTCTTGAGAGATGTTTAGAAGCAAATGGAAAACATCCATCTTAATTCATTATTATTGCCCATTTGCCATGAATTAGTGGATATTTATGACCTCTATTACTGAGGAAGGAAGCACAATGTTACATTAACAACTGACATCTAGGTACTGAATTATGTAAAAGGAGAGCACAAAAAACCTATAGTTTGAAACAGTTTTGAAGCCTCAGTTGCACCAGCACGTTAACATGGTACAGTAGACATGTGATTAACAGGTACAACCCAAACAAACAAACAACAAAAGCCAGAACAAAACAAAATCAACCAACCAACGAAACAAAAACCCGACACCCAAAACCTGAAAAACCCGTGTATAAGCAGCTCCTCTTGGCTAGAGAAACATAGGCCATCCTGAAACCACTAAGTATGGCTAATCTGATAATTGAAACTAAAATGCATACAAGTCTTGGCACAGTCTTGAATCATACCAGCAAAAAAGAATGAGTTCTTGTTGAGTGTATTTTGCTGAGAAAAGCTGTAAGGACTGGTAGAGTCACTGGTGATTGTCTAGAACCTGATGAAAGCTTGATAAATGTAAATAGACTGTGTTGTGCAGTAATTAGTCATTTAACCTACATACAGTGAAACTTTTACATGGTGCTAATGAGTAACCTTTGCAAAAGAGTGTTCAAACACATGGATCGAAGCACCCAGTTCTGCTCTTCAAAATTCCTGCACCAGCCAGAAAGGAAGCAGCTCTCTGGATGGTGACAGTATTCACATATATGGGTCAACCAACACTTCAGCTTACTTGCCCTAATTACCTGATAACTGTTAAAAAAATATAAAGCAGAGCTTTGTATAATATGTAAATTTTGCCTCATGTTTGCAGGCATTGTGCTGTTCCTGTCATGTTAACAAGAGGGTCCACAGACCCAGTGGTGGGTCAAATGGCATCAGATGCCAACTTTGACTGTATCATTTATGCTCTTGAAGTTAGAGAGCTTCTTTTACTGTTTCTACAGTTTCCAGTGGCCATGATTCTTCAGCAAGTTAACCTTCTGTAAGAAAAGAATTCTTCTTGCTGAATAGGGATATTACTTTCACTCTTTCCCCCAGCTATTGGTTTGAGATGCTGTGAAGTCAAAGAGTAGACCAGGACTAATTAAAAGGTCAGTTAGAGCCCGAGAAGCCTATTTTCTTATGGGAAGCATGGTATTTGCATCTCAAAAGTCTCATGGTACCAAACTTTGAGGTCAAAGTGTTTGCAAGGTGTTTGTTGCAGTTCTTTGAAAAGGACATGAAGTTGAATATGAGGACCTCATTTCAGAAGACATAGTCCACAAACCCATATTCAACATTTACAAGTAAATGGGCAAAGAGAATCTTTTTCAAATTCAAATTTTCTTAGAAAAGATTTGTTCATAATGTAAACCTACTTTCAAATTCTCCTTACAAGCAAGGCAGAGATCATACAGATAGTGCAACAGTGCCATTTCTCGTGCAATGTTTTGAAAATATTACTCCAATGCTCCCAAACAGCAAATGCTTACACATCTCACTGCAGCAGGTCCTCAGAAAAGCTGCTGCTTGCAACCCCGGTGAACAGCAACGCCAGCCTGCTGGGCTCCGCGGAGAATGCCGCCTTCCTCAGCTGCATTCCTGCTCCTTCCGAGGAGGCAGTCTCCACGCGTTCAACTTTTAAAACCTTTTTACAGTCGCATTTTCCTCCTCCCTGTGCAGCCTCAGTTGTCCGGGGTAGTTTGGCTTTTAGAGCAGTAAGAGTGGCACCTAGTGGGCAGCTCTGCTCCAGGGATCAGTCCTGGAGCACCCGCTGCTCACCTGCTAAATCTATTGCTTTCAGATCCATTTGACTTCATGTGGAATATGTAGCTAAGCAGTTACAGCCACCCTCGCTTTGCTCTGTCCTTCCCTATCCTAGTGGCTGACAGGAATGTCGAAGTTTTTAAGGCAGCTATTTACAATTAATAAAGTACAATAAGAGGAAAAAAAAAAAAGAAAAGAAAAAGCCAGGATATCTGTTTCTAGAAGTAATGCATTAGTAAAACAAGTAAGCAAAGTGCATACAGATTGTTTTTATATGTCATGGTATTCTGCTTTTGCTAGGTGTGAGAGGCACTAAACATTATGCAATAGAAGTGAATCCTCAACTGTAAATAAAACACAAAGCTTTTTTTTTTTTGTAGATTTATGTTATGGATTTAATAGAAACACCATAAGAAGTGGAAAACAGCGTGAGATGTCCAAAACTTTAAAAAAAGAAATAAATTATCAAATAAGAAAATACCATGCAGTTGATACTAACAGTTCAGTAAATACATTCTTCCTCAGCTACTTAAATAAAATGCTGCCTGGAAGGCAAAGGTAACTGTAAATTGTGCTGAAAGCCAGACCACCTAACAGTCCTTTAAAAGGACTCTATCAAGATTTAATGCCTTTCCTCACCCTCTCTGGACACAGGTATTTAAGGAAAACAACAGGTATTTAAGGAAAAAAGTGGATCGTCAATCTGCTTTCAACAACAACAAAAAGGGCAAAATGTAAAAACCTAGAATATTTCTGCTGATTGAAAGAATTGGATGTTATGTTAATGATTATGGAAGTGCTCATATTAAAGAATAAAAGTTCACATTAACAGCAGCATTAGTTAGCCTCTGTGCAAACACTGTGAATTTGCAAGGCTCCAAATCATCTTGAAGCATGTCTGAGCTCCTCTGTGGTTTACAGTCCCCTTGTCTCAAGGAATAATTCTAAGAGTAAGTTCTGAAGGACTTTTTTCCCTTCAGAGAGGAACTATCATTCTATCATTTCAGGAACTATTTCTGTGCTAACCTGCTAATTTAAGTGGTGGATTGTACAGTCCCAAAATATTATGCACACTTTCACTTGAGCAGGGGTTTTTTGAGTTACAACAGTATTATGTAAATTGTAGTGAAAGTAACTAAAAAATTCTGCTCTCTTGAGTGCAGCAAAAGGAGGGAAGAAAAAGACTGTGAAAAAGCTAGCTAAAGTTTAATAAAGCAAGAGATCAGGCTCACTGTGAAAAGAAGTGCTGCCTTCTTCCAAAGAGCCCCTAAGTTATTCAGCTAAGAGAAGGAAAGGTACAGATTTCAATGTCTACTTTCTGCAATTCAGAGCATAGAAATGAACCTCAGTCTTAACAGGTTGTACATAGGCCTCCCAACCACAGAAATAATGGCCCTGCCTTGAGAGGGAAGGGCAGGAAGGAGTTTAAGAAAAGGAAATAGTAGAGATGAAAAGAGAGCAAGTCCTAAATTTTTGCTGCTAGAGCTAATGTTCAAGTTGAATAACTTTGTTCTTCTTGAAGAACCACACTTGAATTTTCCACAACCTAGGTAACTGTGTGGAATGAAAGCTGGTTTTGGCTCCAGGAAGAGGACAAGAAAGGATGACAAAGCAGTGATTAAATCAATATGTTCCACATCCAGATGACCGCTACAGTCTGTAAGTCACAGAAACCATCTGCTGCTAATTTTGATCACAGAGACCAGTGCAGACTTGAGAAAACCTTTGAGAAAAAGAACCCAAGAAGCTCTAACTGAAGGACTTTTCTAAGCAAAACTACATATTTGATATTAGATATGTCGTCTCTAAGGAAAAAGAGCTCGCAATCAAAATCACCTGAACAGAAACTACTTTTTTTTGTCACTACTGGTACTAAAGAGAAAAGGAAGGAAAGACTTAAACATAAATCCTCCTCCAAGAGGATTAATATTTTAAATTCAAGTGTAAGTATCCATAGTCTTACAATAAAGCCATCTCTCTTTCTTTAGCACATTTAGTCATTGGACTGCAATATTAACATGTTTTACATTGCTACCTTATTAGTGAGAAATCTGAGCCATGTACCACCTCCAATCTAGAAAAAAAAAAATCTATTTTTTTTTTCCAGAAGACAGACAGAGTACTGCACCAAATTCTGACCACATCACTACCAGAATGATAGAAATAAACCAGAGAAGTTTGGAGAAAAAGGAAAGAAAGAGGTTATCCACATAGCTCAATGCTTAAGGATCTATCTGCTTCTTTATGAGAAGACACTAAAAGTTTATGCAACCTGGTTGATTAATTATTTATGACATTATTGGGAGAAATGGAGTGAAAAGACAAAAATGAACACTCTGAATCAGAACAAGTTTCAAGCAGGGAGAAACTATTCTGAAGCTGTTCAGCTCCCTCCTGGAAGAGCAATAGAGCTCCTATTGCTCACACTGTTTAAAATTAAGCCAGAGAAATGAAGAATGATGAAACATGAACAATTCTTTTTTTTGTTGTTGTTGTTTTTCACTCAATATGCATTTATGAACAGAGGTTACTGGAGGGACTGAGAATTTATTTATGAGGCAATGAGATGCAAATATACTAATGCTTATTTATGCACACTAATTTTCCAAGTATCACTGAGATGTACTTCAGTCACTTCAAGGATACCCATTACATTTTCAGTTGGTGCCAAGAACCACTTTGGTGCTGGCAATGTCTTCACTGTGTGATCAGGCTGTAGCTGCTCTTGCATCTGTATTCCCAAGGCAAAAATAACTCTGCAAGGAAACATGTTCAGCAAAATGTATTTCTGCATTAATTTCAATCTTGTATTAAAAACAAAGCAGTGGAAGTTTTAACTTGTGCTAAGGAACCAAGAGCTCATATTTTAAGAGTTAGTTATTACAGAGTTATTACTAATGACCATTCCATTCATATTCATAAGATGCAGTATCTAACAGAGCAAGGTTGGTTTGTTTCTCGCCTTTGCCAGACTTGAAGCTTTTGAGATCTTTGCAGGACAATATTTATCAAGACAGAAGATTACTTTTGTAATCTGAGCTACTAAATTTATTCCTAAATAGAATTGACTTCAGACATGCATGAAATTATAGTAATAAAGATTTCCATCTTGTTCCCTAGCTGAAAAGTGTTACAAAAATTATAGAAAATTACGTTATGCCAACCTGACCACATCAGCAGAAATTTTAAATACATGCCTTTATGAAGGGGAGAGGAAATTATTATAAACTAGGATAACTTCACAGAGTGCTGCACCCTGTGGACTGATTAAAACCATTTGGAGCTATCTCAGAAACCTCTGCACCTTGCTCAAGTACAAAATACTGGCATGCCTATAGATGCTATGGCACATCAAGCTGCCTCTGGCAGCTTATGCATGGGCACTGCAACAGCCAAGAACCTCACCTCAAACTTGAACAGAGGGATGCTAACAGTTTCTACTGAACAGTCCAGACAGCGTGAAAAATCTGACAGTTTTCAAGCAAACTGTACTTTAGCATAGCTAAATATGATGTTACCACCTATCACAAGTTGCATTCGGAAAAGTTATTTCCGTCACAATGAATTAGAGGTCCAGATGCAGCTGTTCCCCCACCACATGACAGAGCCCGAGCACAGTCTGTAGCTTTGCTAATGGCAATAGGTAAAGGGCATGAGACATTACAGTCCTTGCTTGCTTCAGACTCCCACGTTCAGTCTGAGAGAACGCCAGGGCAAAAGCACTAATAAGGTTTGTGGATACATGAACACGACAGCAATAGTTTGAAATAAGGAGGTGATATCATTCCTTATGCAGCACTGATGAGGTCAGTGTGGGAATACAGAGTGCTGATGTCCAAATTTTAGAATGAGTGATAAATTTTGGAAAGGACATAGAGAGAAGCAAAAGATTATCTACAGGCTGGAAAAAGCCCTACGGTGAAATGACTTTTCCAGCGCAGAAGTCTTCAGAATAGAGGATGATCTTTTGTCTCTATAAGTAAGCCTGCAGACAGATGAAATGATATGGGAATGGAGATTTGGAACAGGACTGGGAGCAGTTTCAGAAGTATGTAATTCTCCTCAGTTCTGTGCATTGCAGTAAGATTTTTCTGGTTTTAGTCTGGAGACCCTCAATGCATGTGAAGTGTGCAACCCTAAATTGCTTCCTATTTTTTTTTTTTATGGAACACATACAACTCACAGAAAATATTTAATATTTGAGCATACTCAAATTGTAATGTGCTTTAAAAATACTTTACAAAATTAAAAGCCATTATTTAACTGGAGTTTGGGGGCTGATTTTATGCTGTTCACAGCTTTAGATTCTCCTACAATTTGAGTGGTTCAGCACAGAAGTTGAATACTCAGCATATATACTTCTTAAAAAAAAAAGACACAATAAATAAAAATAATTTTGAACAAAGGATTCATGCTGCAAAAGGAGGAAATAACGTTCATCAAAAATGCAAAATAAAATTTAAAAAACCCAAACAAAAAAACCCCACACACCACAACTTGAAAGACAGGACTACAGGATCATCAAAAAACCCTACTAAACCCCCAGTATTTTATTACTAAGCGCCATACTGCATCTTCCTAAACTTCTCCCTCATACTACAGTGCCTGTGAAATGATAGATTCTTTATTGGGATAACAAAACTATACAAAAAAATAGTATATCTGGTTGTTGTCTCTTCTTATACTCCAGCTGAATGCTCTTCCAGGCAGAAACCAAAGTGAAGGAAATGCCTCTACCCTAAACCTGTAATTCTGAAGCTTCTGCTGAGTTATTGAAAATAACAACACACATTTAAATAATATTGCTGAACTTAAGACACTGATTAGATGAATAACTATTCACCCCAATCCCTGCACAACTACTTTTCTTATGTATAACACCTCAGATTTTCATCACTCTTCTGCCAGTGCTTTGCCATTCCCTAGTTACTCAAGCAGCCCAGCCTACTCTCTCATTCTGGCTAACAGAAAGGTTTGCAAAGAACTGTATAATCACTAATGAAAGTAAAAAGATACAGCAACGTTTTAAAAGTGTGAGCAGAAAACAAAATAATAATTGTGAAAAAGTCACCACCTTCTATCCCTAGGCATAATTTGGTATTAATTTGCCAGTCAACAAAATCCTTCCCTGAGGAAACACAGTTTGGATATATTTAAACTAGAAAGATATCCAAGCCATGTACAGATATAAACAGTTCTTGATGCAGACAGATATTTGTGTTTATTCTACAATAACATTTTCCCTCAAAGGCATCAACCAAAACAGTCAATTTTTCCCTTTTAATCCAACTTCTGTATATCTACTAACCACAGAAATTTTACAGTGTATTCCATTTATTTCTTTAATGTCACTATGAACAGAAACCAGAGACAACTTAAAAATATTGTCTGCTATTTTCAGTGTTTCTGAATGAACAATGTTGGAACAGGTATCTGATTTCTCATCTGGAGCATCACCCTTTCAAATAAAAATGCTCACCCCAAAGTCAAGAAAGGATAGTCCATAAAACAGCCTGATAATTTTAATAAATTCAGGATTTTAAGGGCTGCACGTGAAGTCTTTTGCACAAACTTCATTTGCTGCAAAGTTCATATTCTACCTAAACCACCAACTGCTGTCATATTTGGTGCAACTTGTTATGGGTGGAAAGATAAGCAGCAGGGCAGCAAAAAGAGGAGGTTTATCTATGGCAGCTAATCTTCTCAATCAACAGCACTCAGCTCTGCTTAACAGCCGTTGCCAAGTAACGAGGATCAGCTTTTCTTATCGGCTTCATAATGTTTCATTGACTATTCAGACTAGAATAGAAAGCTGTGACACTCAGGGTTATAAGCAGCACAAAACGAAAATGGCATATTATGTGGTATGAAGAAGAGAAATCTTTTAGCCCTCACCTTATCTGGACAGTGACTGTTACTCAAAAAAAAAAATCATCTATCATTTTCTGCTCTGCTTATTTTAATATCACAAAACAGTAAAATATATCCACATATACAAGATTTATTTTTTTTAAGATTGTTGTCAGGCCCTCAGCAATCCACTGACATTACCAATACCTCTTACACAGAGGGACAAGGGTTGCGCAGATCCCCATTACATTACTAAAAAGCAGGCGTACACTGCTTATTCTAAAGCTATGGCATAAGCTTCAATGCTTTGAGGGATGTCTTCTAAGTGGGATATTCCTCAAACCTTGATAACCATGCCTAGAATAAGACAATCTATGCAAAACTGACAACATTACGTTTCTTTAACAGTATTACTACTTCTCTCTCCTGCCTTCATCTCTGCACAGATTCTAGTTTTTGGTTCGTATACTGCTATGCTTCATGTACTGGAACAGGAATAGCAAAGCCCTATTGCATCTCTTCTGATAATGATTTTTTAGTATGATCCCCTTTTCTGAATATCTGGTTACTAAAATTTAAATCTGGGCTCATCTAGAATTGTGATGAGTTCCGTCGTTGTATTAGCATATTACAGTCAGCGTATACAGAATTATATCATTACCCACCACCAAAAAAAGTGGTAAATGAGAGAATATGCTTAGACATATTCACTGTATCGTAGAACCTAATGATAGATTGCCCAAATTAGAAAATAAATTTGTTCACCCTTTGTTCCACTCCAAAGAATGGTTAACCAACCCCAAGACTCCTCAAAGTTTTGTCTTTGATATATTTTACACACTCAGAAAATGGAAGAATAACCTGCAATAAATTTTACACTCACTGAATTATCTGTCCTGCATATAAAGTTCAGGTATGGACTTAAGGCAAATAAGTTGCTAGTACTTCTGAAGGATGTTGTGTTACCCAGTCTCTTTCTGCACGAACTCCAATGTATTCACTTACCATTAAGTACATGCCTAAATTTATATTCATTACAAGTCTCACAGATGCTACTATTTTTATATTTCTATGCTTTAAAATAACTATTTGTTTAAGCAGTTTTCTCTACTGCAGCCTCAGTGTTCCATGGTTGTCTTCCTTTACCAAAATTTTAGAAAAACCTGAAAAAATTAAAAGCAGTTGCAAAATGCTGCAAGTATCATCTCATACCCTTCAGGAAGCTTTTAAGCTTTGCCATAGTATGGAGCCCATAGGATGAAAATCCTCTCCTGAAGCAGAAACACTTTTCTCTGGCACTGAAGTTTTCTATGCAGGTGCGATTTCAAAGCACTTAGGTTAAAGTGTCTTCCATGATCATGATGTAGTGTGACACGGCTCTGGGTTCTCTTACATTTAGAATGGGATTGATGATGCATTTAGATGACCCGAAGGAGGGTTATCAAGTTCTCCACGTACTCAACTCCTTCCATTTTTCATCAATGAGAATAAAGAAATTTCAAATAAGAGAAAGTATTATTTCTAACAACAAAGGCAATGCTTCTTTTCATACTAATTGGCCTAAGTTTTAGGAAAAGTGTTTTAAATCTAATTAAGCCCACCAAAACTTGCATATGAGATTAGATGGGTAGTTGCTCCAGTTCTAGCAAAGGAGAGAGGGACACGTTGAAGGTGATTTGGCAAGAGTAAAATCTCAATCATTAAATTGAACAGATATGAATAAATTCACAAGACTTTGATGGATTAGCCGTAACAAGAGAACAAACTCTAAAACAATCTGTGCATTCAACCTTAGCTAAGGTTCAACTATCAGTTTTCACTCCACTTGGCTTTTCAGCTAATGAACATTAAGAGGAGGTGTAACACCTATTTCAACTCACTTAAATATAATATTAAAGTAAGAGGAGATTCAAATAGTGTATTTATAGATTTATTACTTATAAGAATCTATTGTCTTTCACTCACTGAATCTATTTGAATAACTTATGGAGCATTATTTTATTCAGAGGGTGACAACA
>JANHGN010014364.1:43892-55134 GCA_024605025.1 Megaceryle maxima
CAAGGTGGGGCTTGACAGAGCTCTGAGCAACCTGCTCTAGTTGAGGATGTCCCTGCTCTCAGCAGGGGGGTTGGACGAGGTGACCTCTAGAGGTCCCTTCCAACCCAGACAGTTCTATGATTCTATGATATTGTCTGTACAAACAGACATTATATATTGTATATATACAGAACAGCATAACTCCAAATACTGTGTACCTTTATCCTAATGCAGGTTGGTATCCAAAAATGACAGCAGTTTTGGAAAACCATTTCAGCATCAGCAACTACTATCTACATGTAAAACTGAAAAGCTTTTAAATCATCTTCTAGGTGGGCTCGCTAAGCTGGAGACTGCAGAGATCCACCAACCAAAAGAGATACTGACCTAAAGATATGACAGGTCAGATCTTCATGTTGTATAGCTTTAAACATAGATTTCAAGTGCTTTTGAAGATTTTAATGATTCTGACCTTGAGATTGTAAAATATATAACAACTAAATATTTATCACTAGATTTCTAATAACAATAGGGCCCACAACGATACTGAATTCTTTAGCAACATTTTGCCACACACGTTTTCTGAGTTTATGGCGTAACACATAGGTTAGCAGCATTAATTTGGGATGAGTTTTCTGTCTGCATCCCAGAATTACTCAGCAGCAGCCAAAAGAGCACAAATCAACCAAGTGAAGATGTAGCCGTGGCACAATTTCTATCATGACTATATTCATGGGGAAGAGGGGCAGGGGGAGGAAAAAAAAAAAGCAGCAGGAGTTGATACAGCCTTTATGGCCGGGGGCTGTGCCTGTGCCTGCATTAAAAGTCATGTCTCTATTTCTAGCACCCTGGATTAAAACAGATACCATCTGACTTGCCATTTATTTATTCACACTGGGTTTCAATCTACAGGGTGCAGTAGGAACACAGTACTGGAGGGTTATTTAATGTGGAAGCTGACAAGGCTGCCAGCAAAAAAAAGTTTTCAGTAACTAAACCAATAAGAAGTGTGCTTAAAATTACCTCAGTCAGAGCTTCTTTTCTTGGTTATTTCCATTCTGTGTCAGATATCCAACTTTTCCTCTTACATCCTAAATCTAATCAGATTGTGCTGATAAACAATTGCATTAGTGCAAAAGCCCTTTAAAACCAACAAAACATCTTACAGATTCCCACTTGCAATTGCTGAATCAAGGCTTTCAATGAGGCACTGACTAATTCCAAACCAGGGAGCAGCAAACCATAACTATGGACTGACAATAAGGAACACTGCTCTGCATAGCAAGAAATATCAAGGCCCTGCCACAAAATCCATTTAGTGTGAACCTCCTGTGGCAAGAGCTGTACCTCAGGAAAATACACTCTTTGACCACATTGCTCTAATAATGCAAGCCACCAAGTAATTATGATCGGCACAACCTTTGCATTTTATTGCACAAATGTACAAGTTCAACACACAGATTCAGAATGAGAAATAATCTGTACTGACTAAATAAATATACAGGACCAAGACCTTTTGATATAACGGGGAGAAATATTCATGAAAATTCGAAGTTCGCACGTAACTGAATATGGAGTAAATTATTCTTCTTTTGCATGTTCTTTATCTTCTAGCAACATGGCGAGAATGAATTTCTAAGTATACGAAATATTCACATATGGGATCTAGAATCTACTCAGGTTATAGGGCAAAGAAATACAAAATAACAGCAATTACATGCAATATAAAAATCTATTTCCAGTTGTTCCAGCAGTACCTTATAAAAAATTTGCAGATATGTAATTTATAGCCTCTAACAACAACTGAAAGAAAAATAGCATTAGTCTAGGGAAAAAACAACCCTGCTATTGTCAGAGCCATGATACAACTGTAATTCCAGAAGGTTAGGATGAAGATATAATACAAAGCAAACCACTAATATTAGTTGCTTTTTCTCAGATCCTTTTTTCTTCTCAGTGGCTTCTGCCACTATAGCTGCAATATCAGTTATTTTCTAATCTTTTGCAAATGGAAAAGGGGGAAGTAGAAATAAAATATCTCTTGCTCATGTTTGAATTTTCAATACTTTTTTCCCTTGATAGCTTCTCCTTTGAGCAGTAGCAGTGTCAGTTCCCCAAGGGCAGAATTCAGGTCTCAGAAATATGTACACGGCATGCAAATCTTTCCATAATGCTCTTTCTAATAGTTTGTTAAACTCTGAGAAATGTTATCTATGGAAATACATATATGCATTTCATAAGCCTAAAACCAGGTACTGATGCCATCTGCATTGAGCCATAACAACCATTTATTAGCTTTATAGAAGATGCTCATAGTTTATACAAATGACTCAGTTTGAATAGCTCCTGCCAGGATAAATACATCTATCAACACGCAGATTTCTCTATGCAGTCCCCAGAAACTCTGCATAGAGGTCCAAGTCCTCACGGCAGCATGCACAAACTGCAAGTTCGGGAAGTTTCAGAAATTATTGGGCAGACCTGGCTCCAAACTTAACAGATTTCTACAGAGCTGAAGAAAGGCCTCTTTGTGCAACTATTCACCAGCCTGCTGCCAGCCTGAATTTACTGTCACTGAAGGGCAGTTCTGCTTCCATAATCTGTGAAGCTCTAGATCATTTTGCCAATTAGTACAAAAGGTTGTTCTGAATTTGGGATGTAAGAACAGAGTAATCACCACAGTGGTCACAAAACACCCAATAATGGAAAAAACTTCTAAGAGCTTCTGATTATAGATTAATCTGACGATGCATGAGAACTAGCCTGTTGAGGTCATGAAATTAAACATGGCAGACTTTCTTAGTACATGCCAATGTTACACCATCCAAAGTGAAGCTGATTTTCTGGGCAGGCTGCTATTAAATCAAATCTGAAGGTTTGCAGTGGCAAGAGCACATTGCTGACAAAAACATCACCTGCCTGTACTGCTCTCAATTTTCAAAATAACCTGCAACATTTTTAGGAAGATGCCTTCCCCCAGCTAAAATGCAAATGCTAAGCAAAATGACAGTGTCTACATAGGTACAATTCCAACTAACAATATTTTAACTCTCAGTGCTTTGTTCTACAAACTATTTCAACAACCATTCTGAGGCTTTTTTTTTTTTTCCCCCCCTCTCCATATATACTTCTAACAAGCATCGAATGCTGCTTCTCCTTCTAGATCTTACCCCTCTAATTTATTAGTTTAGTTTGAAGTCACAGCCTGCAGATGAGCAACATGAGCCTTTTATCAATCAAAAATTATTCTGGTATTTTCTGAAAGAGGTTTTAAATAAGCTGAAACACTTTATTGAAATTATTTAATGGGTATAATTTATCACTAGCAAGGAATGTTAGAATTGCCATATTCTCATCCTTTACAAGTCATTAGCTAGAGACAGCAAAACATGCATGTGTCAAATGCTTTTAGCTTTGCTCACCTGCAGAAATAGTCCTTACAAACTACATATAAAACTACTTTCTTATCTGAAGAGTGGAATTCATTTTCAAAGCACTCATTTAGAGCCAGAACTGACAAATTTAATGAAGCAGTTCTCTATGCAACGCTGTCTCAGAGGGATCTGTGAACACCAGCCCACTGGAGGAAAAGTTCACAGCACAAATGAGAGTTACGTAGCTGAGACAAAAAGCACAATGCCACTAACAGCTGTAAAATTTCAAAATAGTCATTAGCTCTGTAATTCTAAGCTTTGGGTATTTCAAAATAGCATACATACTCAAAGAGAAAAATACTTTTTGAGTGCCTTGCTGGCTCTTTGACCTTTATATATAACCTTGACTGACAAAACACTTTTGCATATCATATGTTAATAAAATGAAAATTAGGTACAGAGACAGACATGATGGGTGTGGAGCACTGTATTTGTGGTAAAGCACAAATTCTGTCTTCAGATACTATAAATACCACTAGAATTCTCTTTTTTTTTTTTTTTTTTTTTTTTTTAAGATTGGCCACTTTCAGACAAAACCTAGATCATGACTGACAAAGCTATGGCTTCGACTGAGATGTTGCAGAAAGTGATTATGGCTATCAACATAAAGTCATCAGAATAGCATGTTCCCAGGTGTGCTTGCCAATTCAAAAAAGCACTTGGAGTTTTAATGGAAATTTGGTTGAAGCACAAGACAGCAAATACTAAAATACTATGAAAGATTATATTTTTGATTAAAGATCAAAACTTCAAAACAGAAAAAAAGATTATGGCTATTTTACATTGGGTTTATGAAAATAGCCACACTGAGGGAGTTATTGGAGCCAGGCATGCACACCAGAGCAACAGAATCAGTTAAGGAACAAAGCCCATGTTGTTCTCACAACACACTAGCCTGAGCCACCATACTGAAAAAAAACCAAACATATGACCTAAAGTGATGTGCTAAATAAAGTAGGCATTCATTATGTATTTTCTGGCAATGTTATCTTCCTTTACCTCAATTTTACATACAGTGTTGTTGCAGGAAAAATTGGCCATGGTGTAAATGAAATCAGGGTTGAAGTGGTTTATTGATTTTTTTAATGGTACGTAATTAACTGGCAATCAGTGAGCTATACATTCAGGATCAATATCAGCAAAACAACAGATAAAGCACAATACTAGGAACAGACAAAATGATAAGAAAAGCTTACAATTTTCTAAACACTCTTCCACTGCCAGCTCCCAAAATTTCTAAACCCAGTGGCCATGTTCATACAGTTGCCTGCACGCACACAACCTACTCTCAGGCAGCACACGAGGATCTCCCTCTTCCAGGGTGCAGGTTTCTATCTACAACCACCTCCTTTGGGAGATGTGGAGACTCCAGCACTATGCTTACCTGTCCTGCTTGCTTCATTTGAATAATTTGCAGGCAGTGAACAAGATCTCCCAGAGCCAGGTGTTAATCCCCAAGGTGGGTCCAGCAGTGCTGGATACCCACAGCCTCCATCAGGGAAGATGGACCATCCGAAACACAGGCTGTGATGCTGTGGGGTAACCTCCAGCAAAACCCTCCACTGGCAATTCCCCTTTTGATGCTGCTCTGTTCCCATTTCAGTCTTCTTGCTGTAGCAAGTTTTCCCTCTTCTGTTATACTTCTCTTTAAGCTACCTCTTTTCCATTTTTTCATGGGTTTTTCTAAGCTCCCCAAAGTCTCTGCGTAGCTCTCTGGTTACCACTTAAACCAGTTGATACTCCTATTAAGAAAACTTTATTCTTTTTAATCTCTGCTTTAGCACTACCAGTTTTTGAACAAATATCCTCTGAGGCAATTTTGGGTATTTCATTCACACATGCTGTTCACTCTTGCATTTCACTCTGCAGTTATCCAGGATGTGTTACTAAGAGAAAGGGCTGTGTTGACTCCCCATAAACATTACCAATAAGTGATTAAACATAATAAAACTATTTTTGCTGGACATAGGACAGAAGATATGATAAATGAGCTGAAGCTTAATGGTTGAGTTCAACCAGATTGCAGCGATGTTTATGGCTAGACATATAACCATTAGCCCTCAAAACCAAATTAGTAAGAATTAATGAGAAAGCTTTTAGAGCTGGGCACTGGTTCATAATAATGCTGTTAAGTTATAACACAGTCTGAATTAAGTATGGATTCACCAGCCAGTGACATTTTATTCAACAACAAAAAAATAAGAAAGAATGCTTGCAGTAACACTGATGTTAGAAGAACTGGCAAAACACAGATGTATAAAACAACACAAAGGGAAAAACAGTGTTTTCAGGATCTAGGAGTTATCAAAACTTCAAGAAATTGAGGTATCATGCACATGTAATCAAAATAAAAGTATTTTGCCACACATGACTTTTTAAGAATATGCCCTTTACTCCTGCAATGTTAGTATACTTTGTGAATACACACAGCCTATGGAGAAAATATTGCCTATTCTTCAGGATAAAGGACATTGAAGCTGTTACTTTGCCTGAAAACATCTCAGATAAGTATCAATAATAAGATGAGAAAGATGAAAAAGATGATGCACATCAGTGCAAATGGATAAATGAACTTCAAAGATAGCTCAAAAAGCAATCAACAGGGCAAAGAAAGGACCTCAACATAATTACAAAGCTCAGTCATGAGGTTAGTTACATGCATTTCAAATTTTCTGTTATCTATTTTTTTGTCAGAAGTGTGTACACTTCAAACAGAAAAATTCACTACTAAGGAAGAAATGTGGAATTTGTTTTCAAAAGTCTAACATAACATAAAGGTCCAGGTTATACAGAGAGGGGAGTGAACAGAAACACCAAATGAAGCAGATCCGTCAAGTGACCTGGCTGATTTTTGACGACACCTTTTCATTTTTCCATTTGCTAAAGCAGCATTTCTGCTCTAACATGGTCTTCAACAGAAAGGCAGGAGCTAGCAGGTGAGGTTTTGAACCCAAGCTAAGACACACTATCAGGCCCCCTGCAGACTGTGCACAGCACCACAATCATCGAACCACCCTTTGAGGATCCTAGAGATGACAAAAAGGGATTAATTTCCTATTGGTGCTTTTAAATGGTTCTGGCTCAGCTGATGTCTCCCCAGAGGGAACTGGTCTCCCTTCACCCATTGCCACGGCCCTATATCTATTCTGTAAGGGTACCTCTGTAAACAGATAAAGAGTCTCCCTCCCTTCTCCTGGCAATCACAAGTTTCCAGCCTCCCCCAGCTTAGAAGTTTACAGCCTTCACTCATTAAAGTACAGCCATCCCTCCTTCCCTGCAACATAGGGTTTGGGCTTTTGCCCTCTGTGGTCTCTGCTCAGGCTGCACACTGTCTCTTACAGCTCCTCTACACATTGGCTACATGTCTCAGTGTCAACCAGAGCACATCTCTCACCAAAAGACCAACATCCTTGCCAGCCCAGGCAGAAGTACCAGGCAGCCTATACAACCTGAGACCTGGACAGCCAAATCCTCCATCCAGAGCTCCCTTCTGATGCAACAGAGTGGCCGGTCCAGCACATGCTGGGGAATGCACCCTGGGGAACATCTCTGTCCATTTTGAATGGAATCTCTTTGGCAGTACCACTAGGTCCATTTGTAGCCCCTCACAGGAAAACTGTCACACAAGCAACTGATTTAGCAGTTCAATTCCTTGTGCATCCTCATATGTAAATACTTTTTAAAAATAGATAAATCAAACACAGTAATTCTGCACTTTGAAAAGAGATCAGAATGTGGTCAATGATCATTCTCAACTCTGAGCATTGTTTTTGTGGAAACCCACTCATGTAATGTACCTGTAAACCTCAGGGATTTAAAAAAGTAAACAAAAAACGGTTTGTACATGCTCAGTGTTGACAATTTCAGCTTTATTCTCTCTGGTCTCCAATTTCCCAATTGATGAAATATCACTTTTCCCCATTCAGTAAGCTCATTAAATCTTGTTGAAAAATGTAAATACTACATTAGTGATTGACACTGAAACACTTAAGAATAAATTAATAATTATGTATTCAACATTGGTTGTGGATATAGTGTGCAATATGCACAGACTAATGAAAATAAAATAAATATGGAATAGGTACTATTCATTGAGCACAAAGAGACACATACACACCCAAATGCTTACATTCAAATAATTGTTTAAATGGGAGCTTGCATAAGGACAAGTCTAGTCACATGAATAAGTGTTTCTGTGGATCTGTTCCACTGATTCTCAACCCCTTTCAGGTATGAAACCATAGGGCACAAACCTGCAGTTCTCTCTCCCACTTATACCCAAAATAAGTCACTTCTAAATGTTAGATAATAAATATCACTTGTGACATCATCCTAAAGGGTAAGATGCAATTTATATTTATATGAATAGACATGAGGACAAATATGACCTATGGGAATATGTTAAATGTCTTCATGTGAAAACCAGAACTCTAATATTAAACAGAAAAATTGTCTCTCTGAAAGATATTTTCTTGCAATCCAACCAGTATCAACATACACATCTGCTAACATTTGTGTTGGGTAACTAGATTTACACACCTGATCATCTTTCAAAAGGGCAAATGCCCTACTTTCATCAACAATATACAAATACAAGCACAAAAAAAAAAAGTAGATTTTAAATTTAAGATTATAGATCTACTAAACTGGTTTGGAAGCCAGCAATATAAAAACTCAATTTCTAAAACTCTCTGTAGTTTGGAAACAAAGAAATATCGTTATTGTTACCTATTTAATTTAAATAGGCTTTGCAGCTTTATTTACGTTGGCAGGGAAATGGATTCGGACCACAGTGTATGCCTAGTAAGTAAACATCTCCGAGGAAAAAAGCGGGTCACCAGTGCATAAAGTGGATTTGGGAACTGTTTAACTATGTTTCTTCTCGATATTCATTACAGCAAAGCACCCAGGGCATCTATTTGACTTTACATTGTTTACTGCAATTTCCTCTCCTGAGAATTTTAGACCTTGACAACCAGAAGTTATAGTACCAGCCCTCAAACCAAACTCACTCACAAAAGAGTAGCGTTCACATTCAATGTGACTGTGGGATCTGAGTGAGAGTCTAACAACACTCAGCACTGAAATGCTTCTGGGTTTTGGTCTTGACACTAAACAGCAGAGTAGCACAGCATACAAAAATTACATTGATAGATTCTGGCTTTTTACTTAGTTTAATAAAGAATATGTTCTGCTCAACTCAAATGGTATCAGGAGGGAGAAAACATAGAAGTGTGATTGACTTTCATGATACTGCATAAGGGTATAAAAGAAGAATTTTGGAAATTCTTCATTTTTGACTTTAAGCAGCAGATTATTCAGGTGTGTTTTCTTTTTTTTTTTTTCTTTCAGGTTTTGAGGGTTTTTTGTGGGTTTTTTGTTTGTTTGTTAATGAGTTTGACCTTAATTACCAGAATTAAGCTCTGTTAGTTAGGACACCTAGATGATCAAGATAATTCTCCTAAATTTAAACCACTTTTAATGAAAGGCATGGTAGCTAGGAGAAAAGTGTCAGTATTGTAACTCCATGGAAATTAATCCAAACACTACTGAAGCTCTTATTTTCCTGTATACTCTATATCTTGCTCAAGAAGGGTTTGTAATGTTGTCAGTGAATGAATTGCTTCACTTTCCAATAGACAGTGTTGGGCAACTGTTAATTTCCAATGATTAAATAATTTCATAAACTAGAAAATGAACAAGTGCACAGAGTTTTGTAATTGCTGTTTTTCCCCAATGAGCAGCGAGGGTAAGAATAAGGAATGGGAAGGGAAATGGAAAAAGAAAAAAAAAAAAAGAGAGAGTAAGGAATAGCATGCACAGGCATTCTAAGATTAACATGCACAAAATAAATTAAGTATTTCCAATCAGAAGCAGCACTTCTCATCACATCAGCCTAACTACCTTGAGAAAAGCCAGCTCAGGAATTACAAAAAAAAAAATACAGAATAAATACCTTCTGTGATCTAAAAACTTTTCTAAAATAAGAAAGAAAATATAAGTTGTAAGAAAAGAGATATGAGCATGTTTTGTATTTTTTTCCTTGACTTTTACCTTTTCTGCCCTTGACTTTTCTTGCCCATGAAGTTACATCTTTCTTTCAGCTATTCTTTACTGATAGTAAACTGGTGCAGTACTACTGAGATTTTATTTTATTTTCCCCTGAAAATAACCCTGTATTTTCTACAAACCTAGATATGAATGTTCACCTGAATTAATCCTCCAGCTTGCCTCTGACTATTCTTTAAATTGCTATTCAGGCTGGGGGCTTCTTAGCTGTTAATGGTTTCATGAAGCATATGGGATAACACAGCTGCATTTCTTCAGCCATACAGAGCTGACACCATGGTGAAGACAACCTGATGCAGTTTTTTTTTACTGGTAGACTATTTCCATAGAGGGATCATGGGGAGGATTCAGTGGGATATGCTCCCAAAACTCTAAATCTGTAATAAGAATGAGGATACTGTAATACATTCCTCTAAAGACACTTAATAAAAATAAAAAAGCCTAACTTTATTAAACCAAACACAGCTGTGAAGCTATGGACTTCCACTGTCAAGCATTCCCTAAGAATTTAGCATACACTTAAATAGTGTTGCTGAATATTTAATAAATTTGCATCACTTCTCCTTCATCCTTCTCTATCCCAAATAAAAAAAAAAAGCTACATTCACCCTATCTTTATTCATGTCACATAACGCCATAAAACACTCCTTTGAGAACCCAAGTGTAAAGTCTAATGGCTCTACTTTCTGTCTTGCACAAATTAAATTTGCCATTTCACTTCTTGAATTCAAGTGGAGATTTGCAGATTTGAAGGCATCAGCGAAACAACAGTTTTTAAATCATAAATGGAATTTTTTTATTGTTGGCATTAAAAAGACTTTGGCATAGAAGTGCCGTATTTTATATTTTATAAGCAGCAATTAACTCCATACAAAGCCAACAGCTCACTAGTGATAGTTATCTTTCTCTATTTTCCTTAAAATCCTTATGCTAAGAAAATAAGCTGGTTCCATTCAGTAACTGCAAACATTTTTATAAAAACTACATACTGTTAGTCAAACTGATGACAACTAACTCAAGTACGGCCAGTAAATTATGACATCTGCTATTCACAGAAAAGCAGAAAACCAAGAAAGCCCAACACAAAAAAACCCCCACACAACAAAAACCAGTCATGTCTGCCTGGAATGCTTTATTTTAAAGCGTGTCAAAACTTCATAGGTAAAGATGTTAGAACCACCACTTTCCAGAGGCAAAGAAAACACAGAAAGCAAACAAACAAACTAACCCCCAAGACTGAATACTTGATGTGAGTGTATATAAAATACCATTAACAGAAGAAAGGAAATAAATTCTTATTGGAATTCTAATAGCCAACCATTCTGCCAATGATTTGCTCTACTGCTTTGCATTTTTATGTGCTCCTACACAGAGCACAAAGATTATCATGTCATAGTTATCCTTGTGATCTATACGCATATCAGGTACTATATGCAAAATATCAACTTTAAGAGAAGTGTCTGGAACAGAATATTAGTGAATTCATTGCCCAGATGAAGTCAAACCTACCTTGTATTAAAACTGCCTATAGCTTTTGGTCTCAACTTCAGACATGTAGGTTCATTAGAAAAAGATTTATAACACTTTCCTCATACCTTGTCAGTTCAATTAATTCTCTCGTTGAAAAATGAAGAACACCAGACTGTGGAACTTTTTAAATTTTTAAGATATTAAGTAATGCGACAGGTTACAAATTTGAGTTGAATTATGAGACATTCCTTCATCCAACCATGAGACCACCCTTCTGGCCATGTATTTTA
>JANHGN010014364.1:55234-71674 GCA_024605025.1 Megaceryle maxima
TAAAATTATCTATTTTTATATCTATGTAATATATATATTATTTATAAAAGTATTCCTATAGACCAAAATCAAAATATACAATGCTAAAAGTGCTCCTGAAAGAACATGTTAGTTGTCTTCAATTTCTTTAGCTGAAGTTTCAAACTAGATAGGAAGATCTAAAAGATGGACTTAGATTACCATTTATAAATTTAAAAATTACCATCTACACTGATTGACATGAAGAATAGGCTTTCTCCATATCCTTACTCTTCTGTATTTACTACTTGTGTACAAAAATTTCCTGGATAAAAAGGAGATATACAGTTTAAAAAAATAATTGGTTCAAAACCAAAAAAGTGTAACCACTGGGCAAGACTCAAAAGATGTGGCTGGTAGTCTGTGGCTCTGTTGTGGCTTTTTTTTCTAGCTTTCTGAAATGTTACTACTGTGTCCAGAACAGAAGTTTTAAATATTTATCAAGATGCAAGTTCTGTGGAACTGCTTCCCTTCCAACTGGCTGAGATATGCCAGAACAGTGTTACCATGATTAGGCACATTTCCTCTGAGTCTGCTCCAAAAGCTAAAAGCACATGCAAAAAGAGATGACAAAAAGAGGAAAGCAGAGGAGATCAAACTATAATAATTTAGTTGAGTTTAAAAGTTATCACTATAGCTCTTAATCTAGTTCCAGGATTCCCTCATCCTGCCTGACTCCTTTTCCTCTTCCAGTTTCTAAACTCATATGTGATTTTCTATGTAAAGCTTTCATTGTAGGTCATCTTAGGGATAACCTTAGAGCTACATGCAGTTTAGTCTTGGTGAAAGCATCCACAAAGCACATCTACTCAGCTCATACATACTCCAGTTCTACACCCAACTCTTCAATATGCAAAGGCTTCCACGAATTATCCTGAGGGTACTGGTACCAGCTACATAGTCAGCTACTGGAAATCTTGTTTCATCATCTTCTTTACAATTCAAAAGTTTTCCCCCCTAATTCAGTTAACAACTTTCACCTTAAAATGGTCTAGAAACAGTCTGGCTACTGTGTTTCTCCAAGCTGAATTTTACCTTGTCACCAAGAATTATGATCTTTTGCAGAAAATGATGTTAACACAAATATCCCATTGAGAGGAGTCTGCTCTAGGGCTGGAGATACAAGGATCACAAGGCAATGGCATGCCTTCATTCCCTCTATGAGGATGGAAGAATGCATTCCGCTACAGATAACCCATGACGATTTGACAGAGGGGACCTGTAGAAAAGTAATGTCCTGCGTAGGCTTGAAGTTTTAGAGCACAACCACAAATGCCAAATGTTTGCAGGGGACTGAGAACTTGTTCAGCAAAGTGACCTACTAGTATTTGTATGAGGAGCCTGCCCCTGGTTCTTGGTGACAGAATTGCGGATGAGCACAGTCAGGTCATCCATAATTTGTTATTATCTTGTTATCTGGAACTTGCCTACCTCAGATTTCTTAAGCTCAATAGATCCTTGTTTTAGTAAAGACAGTTCTTTGCATGGCCCTCTGCTGGGTAATTTCTTCTCCCAGTTCACTGATCCACACCCATGTCATTCCCAGTTACTGTTCTCACTGAGCTCTCATGGAAACACAGCATCAAACCTTTCATCACCTGGTAGGATATCAAAACGATTTACAATGTAACATTTTTGTTCAGGTGCAGTGCTGGAAGACATAGTGGGAATGCAGTTATGTGCAGGCTCAGTACATATTATATGCTGCAAACAAACCCATTTTCCTGCCCCACGAACACTAGCCTGCATCCCACCAGCAAGACTGAACTTTAAACTGTAAAAGCTTTCAAACTCATTATAGAGGTTTTAGTACCTGGAAAATGAACATGCTGAGGCACTCGGTGAATAAAAGCCCACACTAACCTTGCTATCCACTTGCAGTGATACTGTGGATCAACTAGGTCGTTTTTATTTAAATAAAGTAAATCTGTTTTTTCCATAGGATAGGTGTCAGTACAGCCATAGTCCTCAGTTATGTATTCCACTTAAAAATAGGAATGTTTGGGGAGTTGTTTTGTTCCTGCTAAAAATTGAAGCATCAACAACTCCAGAAACAACCAAAATACTGTGACATAAATGTCTGAAGCCTTTAAAACAGATCAAAAGTACAGAGATTTGTTTGATCTATTTACATTAAAAGTGAATATTGAAGTATTTAACGTGCTTAGTTCCTACATAAGAGAAATACCGTGCAATTCCTCTTTTCCCCAAACAAACAAAAAAATATCTCTAATACCTTCTCCAGCTTCTTTTTTTTTTTTTCCCCTGTACAAAGCTTCCTTCTAGATCTAAATATGGTAACCAGCATGAAGAAACAAAATTACAATTGTGGAGCAAAATTCCAATTCTTCAGTAAGCAGAATTCGGTAAACTTCATGATCAAAATGTACAGTACTTCTCACTATTTGCTCTCATGTTTGTAGGAAATTAATATTCTGGCAAGGTGCACTCAGTGTGTGACTGAATTCACAAATTATATTATCCAAAATAAAATAAATAAATCATGTTTCCTACTAAGACACCATTGCTTTTGTTAGATGAAAACGATCCTTGAAAACAGACATAAAACATAATCAAACAGACCAAGAAAAGAATGAAAGAAAATCTCAGAAGGGTTTAAGTATTTCAGATAAAAGACATAAAACATCTTTGGATGTAGAGGGAAAAACCCACGCTTGAGTGAGAATAGAGAGAAATATTGAACATAAGCAATATTTTGGTGCTTCAGAGTCCACATTTCTTCCTTTCAGTGATCCCCCGTGAAACCAGTATTTGTACAAATACACACTGGAAGACCAACATCAAAATATGAAATATACGTAATAGAAGAAACCCAAAGATTGGAACTGTGCTCGCTATGTGGTGAGGTACTTCATACTTTCTTATTATAGCTACACACAAAGAATTATAATATTTTCTACTGGTATTTTATAAAATTCCTTCAACATTAAAGCAAGAATTACAGAGGAGAATGTGGAATCAATTTTTGTTACTAATAGCTTAATGGAAGGTAAACATTTTCATAAACCACCAAAGATTGTATCATTCAGCTTAAGTAGTACTTCTATATTGGAATGCTATAGCCTTTAAAAAAACCCAGACATTCCCACAGCCTAAGTATTTATATCTCAAACATGGAATGTGTAGGCACAGTGGGTTTCCATTTTACCATCCAAAATATTAGTTTATAAAATACTTCTCAGGTGACCTTACAAAAAAATTATTTTGGGAAAAAAATATTCCAATTGACAACCTACTGTTTTCCTAATTGATAAAGTCAGAATTCCTAAGCTAAGCCACAAAGTCAGAACAAGGCTTATTTCATGATCACTTCCCCATTACTCATCAATTCTTCATTGCAAAGACTGTGTAATTTTACTTGCAGCACAAATACAATAAAATACAATACAATAAAAATACACAAAAAAAAAAAATACAATAAAAAAATAATCAGCCCCAGTATCTCAGATGCATCCATATTAAGGCATTGTCTCACTCTCTTCTTAATGGCCTTAGTTGCCCTCATCACATAAAATCCACGTTCATTCTTTATACAAGACCAACTTTTGCGAAGACGTGATAACTCTGTGTGCATGTGAAAGGAGATATTTTTTACAAGGGTCAAAGAGCCCATGTTTCTCCTAGCACTGAGAGCAGCAGCAGTGTCACTTCCATTCTGGTGAAAGAAGATGACTGTACTGGTCCAGTGAATCAATACTTCAGGGGAAGTCACAAGTTTTATAATATTGTCCATGAAGTGGATTCAGAGCTTGACAAAGCTACAGAAAAGTATTACCTTCCCCCCTGCTCTTCCAAAATAGTTTTGCTGACATTATTCTCTGAGTCAATTATCTGAGTGGCAATTGTTAGGCAGTGTGGTGGGAAACTAAGGAACCAAACCTGGACGGTGCCCAGTGCTCAGATTGGTGTAGTGCCTGTGCTGTTCACTGCACAGGAAGCTTTCAGCCTTAGGGCATAGCAGAGTTCCAGTACCAAATGTCTCACTTTGCCCAATTAAAGCTTTAGAAATTCACAAGGTAAATATCTGGGGATTACTTGGGTCATCACATCTTTCAGGGCACTTCATTTCACATGCTTTGGAACTAGTTTTAAATATTTTAGACACATGTCTTAGCAACAGAGGTAAAAAAAAATTACAAAATCAAAGCTGAGAACGAATGAGCCTCAACAATAGTGAAAAAGAAGTACAAATTAATCCCATAATCAACAGGCCCTTAAGCAGACATATTTTCTACAAGTCTGTGCCAGAAATTTATGGAGAACAGGAGGACTCCACAGGACTAAAAACTGAAAACAATGATGAAAGACAGGCTGCACTGAGACTAGGTCATCAGCAATACTTTTCAACTTGGCATAAGAAAAATTAATGGAAGTTTCTTAATTGGCTGAACCACATCTGTCTAACATTTTGACAGAATTAACAAAGAGAAGTAAAGGCTGTTGCTGCCATTGAGAGATATTAATAAAGACCTGATAACTTACATGTTTATATGCAGTCATATTTATAAGTATTTCCATGAGAAGTAATATTTTAATAAGTCTAAAACTTTAAGATCTTGAACAACACAGCTCTTTTCCAAGTGAATTAGTGAATTATAAGCAAGTTGCTCCACTCATGTCAGTAGGATGCTCCCAGTGAGCAAGGATAACAGAACAGTACCCCACAGATATACATACAATACCTTTGCAAATGGTAAGCAAAACCACCACCAACAACAAAAGCCACACAAAAAAGGAAAAGAAAAAGAAAGCATTCTTGCTGGACCTCCATTTACCCTTTGAAATACATATTTACTCAGTGCAATGCAATACCATGTCAGAGGTAAGCAAACTAGCACATATATAAAGCACCATGCAGGGATATTAGCTGAGGTCTCAGAGAGAATATAACTTCATTAGAGCAACATTGTGCATGGGCTAATTAGACCTGCCTCTCAAGCAAGCCTAATTATTCCCAGTACAGCACCATACTGATGTCACACTGCTGCTTCTGTGTTCTGGAGCTAGATTATTCAGCAATAGCTCAGGGATCTCTACTCCATGCCGTATTCAAAGTTGTAAACAAACTCATGAGAAATGAATGCATTATTCTGAGAGTGGCATGATGCACTGCACTGTCTCGCTTCATCTATCAAGGACATCAAAATGAAGGATTAACATGTCTATTCACTGAGGTCTTTATTTAAAATAGGAAATTCCACCACTAGACCAACAAGTTTGGCTACAGAGAAAAGTTGGACTGAGGAGAATGAATATCCCAGGACTGGAATCCAGGGCACCTACAAATCATGTCACTGGGCACATGCTGCACTCAGCAGGCCCTAACAAGCAAAAAAAATAAAAGGTAAGTAAAGGCTAGAGAGAAGGTCTAGACTTCTGCTGTTTTTCTTAAAGACCAGGTTGGAGTAAATGCTGGTGCAAAACAAAAGGTTTCTTATTCTGTTGGCCAGGCAGGTCTCAAAAGTGTTCATGTGCAAACCAGAGTTCTGTTACCATGATGAAGCACAGTTCACTGAGAAACCTCAGGATGTCTTAACACAAGTTTCAAGATTTCAGAGATGTTAGACAAAACATTTTTAAGCTTTTACATCTGAAACAGCAATCTAGAAATGACAAGTGAGCCAGGACTGGAGCCTGCTGCCCTTGAAGCACACTAGGTCCCAATTGTAGGTGCAGTTGTGGACAAGATTTGTGCACCAGGAGGATTCAACCAGGCAACAGAAGAATTTGTATCTGATAGAGAAGGAGGAACTGTTTGACATGAAGTATAAAGGGAAAACCAGGGCTTTTACAGAAAATATATATAAAGGAGCCAACAAAATTGTATGTGAGGTGTCCAGGAAGCTTTCTATGTATTCAGTGGAAAAAGTTTTCTTTATATCTTGAATTCATCTTCTTACAAATTAAAATAAATAAATAAATAAATCTTTTAAATAAAATGGCAGGCTGAGGTCTTTCACATCATCATAGAACTGAATGAATCTTGTTTTGACATATCTCTAACAAGCAGCCTAACATACAAGAATGAAGACTTAATAAACTCCACTAGGATTTGAGCCCCACGTTGCTGACACACACTACTGCGATAAAACTGAATTGCCAAAAGCCTTCTGTTAAGGACAGTGGTTTTGTACAGTTCTTATTGTGATGTCAGGTAACAATAAATCTAGTTTTCAAAAGAAACTCTAATAGGAAATGTGAAATAACAGAAACATGATCGAATATTTGAAGTCATTAGCATACTCTAGCCACTTTCTTTTCAAACCGGAAGCTGTTGCCATTTGTTACCAAAAAAAAAAAAACACACACACACACACACAAAAAAACAATTGAACCTACATCCAAAAAATGCACCCCCCCCCCCCCCCCAAAAGAAAGAAACAAACAAAAACCCCAAAAACCACCAACAACAAAAAACACACAACACAAACCAACGTAACCCAAAAACCCCAAACAAACACCACCCACAAGAAAAAAGCAAACCCCAGAGCTGCAATGATGGCTTGTTCCCTAGAATTTCAATAGACTTCAACAACCAGTTTTGATGAGAGAAGCACAGGGACAAAGCAGAAAGACATCATCAATTTAAAGTCAGTTTACCTTTGTGGTTACTAGGCTGTAAATGAACACCTCATCTGTAAGAGCATAAGGAAAGGGTTCTTCTGGGGTTTTAATTAAGACCTGCCTTGTACAAAAGATACTAGTCCAAAATTGGAAATCCTGGGCAACACAGTAATAAAGTCATGAGAATATTGGAATTAATTTGGTCCCTCTCCTTCCTGCTGCTCAACCTGTCCACTGTAAATATTTTTTAAATTATTTTGGATTTAACCCTGGATGGAAGAACATTCACGGCATTGCCCACATCTCTCATTGCACAGTTTAGATGCCCTGATAATGCCCAAAATACTGCATTTTAGCTAGAGCAGAAGAGTGGCAAATGCTATAAAGCTCATAGGTATTGGACTATGTAAATTTGCACACAGCAGTATAAGTCATAAAAAATCTAAAACCTTAGACACTAGGAAATACTGATTTAGGGAGCAGAAAGGGGAGAGATCATCTTCAAAACTAATTAATTCTCAAAGAACATTTTAAAATCCCAATCTACAGAAAAGATAAATACTTATAGCAACTGAACATTTCATCTTTAACATCCATATCCATTTTCCATTCCATTTTCAGAAATACTGATATCTATTCTGTACATGCTGACAAAATGAAAGGTTTTAGTAACTCAAAGCTTATCCTATCCAACCTCTGCACTTGTATAGTGTTTAACATGCTAGTGCCTGATTGTTTCTGATAAAAAGATATAGTATATCTTGCTAAAGCTGGTGATATGCCAAGTACTCAGTGACGCAGTGACAAATAGCCTTCTCGATTCCTGACAAAATACTCCCTCTGCTGTACAATACACACTGTTACATAAAGCCCAATGCACATATATACATATTTAATCTACAAACAGATCATGGGTATAGATAGGTTTCATAAACCAGAGAAACAATTCACTCTTCCAGAATGGCCTTGCTGAAAATAGAAATATTTTTTGTATCCACGAAATAAAAAGTTGCTTGTGACATATTTCAAGCAAAAAGGATGAATATACTAAGGTACAAACATAAATACGTGTGTATGCCTCAAAGGCTATAAAATTCCTAAATTATTTCATTTTGAAGTGAGTGTTAGAAAATAAAGGGTCAAATGCCCAGTTAATATACAGATAGGTCAAAGTACAAATATCTAAATATAAGGAATACAGAATGAGGAAATTCATTCAGCCATAGTTTTGGTTTGTTCTTATTTTACTGCTACTATTAAATACCCAAAATTTTCCTTGATTCAAAATTGCTCTATCTCTGTAGTTTTACCATGTCTCTATAGTAAATAGTGAAGTGGTTAACAGGACTGAAAAAACATTTCTTATGGGCTAGAAAAATATTTTAATAAAAATATTTAATAAAAAAAGACCCGGAAAACCAAAGGCATTCAGGAGACCACACCTGGAACAACCTGGAACAGATGTGCCAAGTACACCAGAATGAAACTTGTTCATCTCATGTAAAACCAGACTAACCTGCAGTACCTGAACTCCTGGACTGGCATCCATGTGCCATGTGTATCACGGAGTCTCTGTGACAAACAACACAGAATGGTATCTCCAAGTTTATATCACAATTCTCTTTTAATAAAAAGTAGTGTGTACAACCTCTCCTCCAGAAAGCTGAACACTTATCCTAGTAGAGTACCAAAGCACATGCATAGCCACAGAAAAACAAAAACAAAACCAAAAACCATTATCTACAAACAGAGGTGTAACTTCCTGCTTTTTTTAAAAAGGTAAAATTCATTTTTAAGAATGGAGACAAGTTTAGGTCAGGTTTTCAGATAGTTCACTGATCTACTTCAATATGTTAGTAAGTGCCTGACACAAACACTTTCTGTTCCAGACTCTTCCACTCATAGAATTTCAACCCATAGAAATGTGTTTAAGAAAACAATAACTAAGGAACAAACAAATATGCATCTTGTGTTTTCATCATACATGTTTTGTGTTTATTCCTCAGAGGTGTCAAGAAATTTAAGTTCTGAGGTCTAATTGAAGGCATATTGTCATTGTGCACTAAATATCATCAAAAATTTCAAATTTTATCTAGCTGTCATGAAATTAGCCATTCCAGGGTAAAAGAATTAAAACACTGTAATAACAATAATGCTGCTTTATCTGGGAATACAAGAACATTACAATTATTCCTTTTAAAGTAAAAGCTAAAACCAAATTGCTTCTAAGCATATTTAGTAGCAAACCTTAATGGGGTTTTTAATTTTAACATTAATAGTTAATATAGCTCCTTTTTATATCAAAAATATGTGAAGAATACATAATTATTCAAAAAGCAGTATTCAGAAGAAATTTCCTTTGCATTTTTCTCATAGGAACCGCAATAAACGTCATTGTTTGCTCACTAACAAATAACAATTGCAGCTAGCTGCAATGTATGCTAAATTCCATGTCGGGGGGGGGGGGGGGAGAGGGGTGGAAATCTATATTGTTCATATCTTGAGCACATGTGTCATATGGATACACACCAGGAATAACAACTCCGTTCGAACCAAGGATCAGGGCGTGATCAGGGTGATTCATTACAGCCCCAGCATCACACTATAGTCCATGTTTTAACAAAACTTGGCAAGACCGGCCCTTTGCAGTAGTCAGTGCTGCCACAGGATGGCAGAAAGAACACCTGATAATTTCACTGGTTTTGCAAATTCCCAAGATGCTGGTGAAAACCTATAACCAGCTGAAACCTCTGCTGCCTGCCTGCTGTGGCGCTTGCAGAACAAGAGAGAATTACGCGCAGAGTCTCACTGGCAGAAGCTTACACAACATTGTGAAAAGCTTAAACACCCTAAAAATTATGAATAGCTTTAGTGTTACTCATTTCCATATTAGAATCTCTTAGGAGCCACAAAAAAATTAGTTGCAATTTATTCCTTCTTGGAAAAGAAAAATTAGCTGAATTTTTAAACTGTATCACCAGTCAGATCATAGCAGGTGGGACATCTCCTTGTGCCAGACTTACAGCAAAGTTAAAGTACGATGCACCTCCAAGCACACAGTCCCACAGATGGAAAGCTCTGGCAGACAGATCTTCAGGCCTCGTGTTCAAGGAATGAGTTGTCTGTACACAATGCAAAGGAAAAGCAGGATGCTCTGGAAAATGAACCAGCAGCTCATTTGCATAAAAGAGCACTTCTTGTCCTCAGGCAGAAAGTAATCTCAGGAGGTATATTATTTTTCCTTTTTATTACAAGCTGTTTAATATCATTAACAGGTATTCAAGAGATGCAGAGTAACTTGAAGACAGTCACTTGATAAATGAGTGAACTAAGGTGTGCACCCTGAAAGAAGAGGTTGCTTACATGGGACATTTGTCACCTCTGGTCCCACAGTCCTGGGTAAATTATTCCTGCAGTCACAGGATTAGCAACAGCCTCAGAGTGAGCAGGAATGGCTGCTCACCAGTCTAGCCCATGATTTACTTACAGCATTCTTCTGCTTATTTACAGCACTGTGATGGGGAGACTCCAGGATACTGCAGCTTGTGTGTCCATCCCCTCCTTTTGCTCCTGCCACAGTAACCTGATGTTCCACAGGGGAGACATTTGGGAAGGAAGTCTGGGAAATTTCAAACTTCTAAAGTTCTGAAAAAGTACCCACAACTTAGTTTCTTTAAGCAAAGATTACTGGGTCATACTTAAATCCTTTTGGTGTAGCAAGCCAAGGAAGGGAGTCTTCATCACAGACCCTATGGGAGATTTTAGACACATTTCCCCTGACAACCCCCCCGAAGGGAATGTTACAAGATTTAATCTCACTGCTTTTGATCCTCACTGAAATCGTGAAGTCTTTTTCATTAGGCCAGGTAATTTTAGCATGTCTGTTGAAACCACAGTTGAGACACACCTCTTTCTTGCTGCATCAAGTGATAACCTGAATTCGGTTTAATTTCTTCCTTTTACCCTTATTCTCTACCTCTGAAATTGAAGACTTTTCACATTAAAATTGCTGTATCGCTTTCCTGTTGAAAGAAAAAAAAGACTGATATTGCAGACAAGATCCTTCTGCTTCGGCTGAGGGGAAAAAAACCCCTGCTACTCAGTGACGGAAAGGATATATTTTACTTTCAGAATAACGATAAGAACAAAGAATAATTTTTTTCCAGGTTTTGGACAAGGATGAGGATTCAGCAAGTTCAGTCTGTTGAACAACTGTATTTTAGCTAACCCAAAGAAATGAAAGTGCTGTTTCTATGAGGAAAATGTTAACCATACCTCTGGCCCAGTACTTTCTGCACTATTTGTCATGTAACATATTTCCAGTCATTTAGTGAAAGCCTTGCTAGATATGTTTGGCTGGTAGTAAGAATCTACCTCCCAGAAGAAAATCGATTGCTGGATTTATCCAAATAGAATTAATGGAAGCCAATAGCCTCTAGAGCAACTTTTATTTTTCCAGACTACTACTCGTTTCCTCTTGTTTCTTCCTGGGAAAGCACCATGCACTGCTCTCTGCTTTAACAAGGCAGCAGCTTAAGCAATTTGAAGCAGCATAACAGTAGTCTAAATTAATTACAGTGTCATCCATCCCTTCCCCTGACATCTGAAGATGACACCTTGTGGCAGCTTCTCTTTTAACATTGTCTTTAAGAGCAATACATGATTGTAATTTTCTTCCATCTGTTGGGACTGCCAGCTTAACAGCAAGCCTGGGGACTTTCTGGTTTTGCTCATACTTTTGATGATAATAGATTTGCACCTTGAATGCATACAGTAATATCTGATGTTGTAGTAGGAAAGTACTTGATTTTGACCTGTTCTAGGTTTGTGTCTACAACTGTATATTTATTTCATGCAGCACTGTTGACAAGCTACTAATTTTTTCAGCTTTGCAAGCCCTAGTTTTCTTATCTAACTAGGTTTGAAAGTTGCTACATTTGGATAAAGAAATGTGTTCTGGTTGTCAGCTGGCCCTTTGGGATCTGCATCTACACATCAATGTGTAGAACTTCAATGGTAGAGTCATTTCTAGGACACAAACCACATAAGACACTCATTTCCCTGTTTATTATTTTGTTAAAAAATGAGAGCTCATTTTACTTGACTTTCTCAAAAAAGTCTATTCTGCATTTAGGGACATAGACAAATTGGTACTTGTGAACCATTTCCTCCTCCCTTCCTTCAGTGAACCTTAGCAATTGCACAGGTTATCCCAAAAGCAACTGCAGAGTCCATATACTAGCTCTAGAAACAGTATCTTTTCTAACAGCGTTTTAGTTATGTTTTATTCATAATTCATGATCAGTTTAAATTTGCATTTGAGCTGTCTCACATGCTTCCTAACAGTTTCACGATTGAAATGCCTTGCTTTTCTATTACCTGCTGTTGATTGCTTCAAGCAGGTTTAATTTATTTAATGACTGGGAATACAGACTTCAGTTCAATGTAAATTTGTGATAAAAATAAACATGAAAGGCTTTACGTAATAAGCAAAGCATCCTAAGAGTACATCATACAGTGGAGCAGCTATGTTAGAATCATAAAATCATGAGCATGGATGAATCAAGAATAATTGCAACACCTCTTCACTGGATGTATCACATGTACTTTCTTTTTTCCTCATACATGAATCAAAAATAATTCAGAGCCCTTACAGCTTGACAGGTAGGAAAAATATAATTTTGAAATGAATTTCCAAATATCACGAAGGTTCATTTCAGAAAGAGAGGTAGTAGAATTTTCAGCAAAGTTCTGCTTAACTCACTCTATAAAGAGACTGGGAAAATATAATGCTATTATAAAGAACAACAAGGCAAATCAATTCTGATGTCTGTAAAAAACAAAACAAAACAAAAACAACTAAAAAACCACAACCAACCAAAAGAAACACCTCCCTGTTCACATCAATTTTCAAAAGTCTTTTTTGTATATGAGACACTGAAAACTCAAACATTTTCCCTGATGTTAAAATTGTTCTGAATTTATCTCATTTCATGCTTTAAATTCAAGAAGATTACTCATCACCTTTACCACGAAGCAGTGAAAGATACAAGTCTACTGCATTCTGACCCTTAAAGCTCTGAAAGATCCTAAATGATAATCTATTAGTAAACATGAAGCAACTTTTACATTTTCACACACAAAAAATACTGCAGAAAACAAAATTAGCCTAAAGCTAGAAGCAAGACTAAAACAATAAACCAGAATAAACCAGAAGAATCTTAGTGAAATTTGAATCTGCAGTTGAATTTTTACTTCTAGTTTTACAATTTTGAAGATAATTTTAAGGAACAAGTTGGAAGAAGTAGCCAAAAATGTGTTAATATCAAATTCTGCATACCTCACTCTTATCTCCAAGTAATTTTTACAAGAAAAATATTGCTAGCAATCTCACGAAAAATTTGCAAGAAAATGTTCTTTCAGAATCAAATCCAAATGGCTGCTGCAAAGGTCTTTATATCAGTTGTCTTCTCAATGACCAGCAATGGGTTTCAAAGTAAACATCATTCAAAGATTACTAGGATCCCATTGCTTTAAGATAAAAGAATGACTACATACAAGTATATCTGACTATTTATGTATTAGGGTAAATAGTGCAGCATTTATCTGCGCTGAGTTCACAACTGAAAAGCCATTTTCATAACTACAGGGAATAGCGAGAGAAGGGCAATGGAAATTTTGTTTTCAGAACACAAGATGGCAGCCTCCAAAAGAGAATAGGAAGATGTCCCAAATCACTTCCAACGGTTAAACATCTTTCCATAGCGACAGGTCTTAGACTGAAAGAGTCCAGACTTGAATCTATATGAAACCCATATGGTAATCACAGAAATCATTAATAAAAGCCAAAAAGTAACTATGAAGGCAAGATGTATTTCATCAAGAGAAAGTGGATGAAAAGTAGCGTGAAATATTTTGTGTATTTCCATTTCTGACTTCTCTAAAGGTTTTACTTCCAAAGGCAAAAAATGCAGATGACTATTCAACAACCAAAATTTACAAGTACAACTTGTTAACACGTATGTAAGAGCAGCCAAGAAATACTCACATCTTTACCATGCAAAAAAGAATTGAATGCTTCTTCCCATTGAAGAAACATTTTTTTTTATGTGTATGGCTACATTGCAATTTATAAGGGAGTAGATAAAAGCAAGATTTCAGTCACAAAGCTTGATCATACTAATCCCCAGTAAACTTCATTGATGTTGCTGATTACCTGAGACAGTGTGTGCTAGCTACGTGTGCTATACACTATACAAAGTAAAGGCCTATCACAGCTTACCTTCTTCCTTAAATAAAATACAAAATGTTTGCATGCAACAGAAACATAACTCCATGGATAGCCTTCATCTTCTGTAATTTCTGCCTACAAAAAAATCAGACAAGCTCTTCCAGAATCTCACACAGCAGAAAAAAAAAATATGAAACTACAGATGTCACAAGGAAACTTTGAGGGAAAAGAACCTAAAATGGTATTTTTTGATGTTACTTTAACCTCCATTCAGCTTATTTCCACAGTAATGACTCAATCATAGGTTGTAAACAGGAACCCACAATAAAATGCAACTACTTTATTCAATGCAGTTCCATTTGCATTCATGTACCAGTAATAATAATGACTTAATTATGTCTTCATAAGTCATATCATCTTTAAAATATATGTATGACTAAGCCACAACAAAATTATATTATAAAAGCTCCTCAGTTGTTTTTCATCTTTTTAAGCAAAACCTATTTCAGGACTAGCAAACCAATGCACCAGAAAATTTATTACCCTAACAGCCACTTAATAAAAAATAGACGCTTCACATGTCAAAGACAAGTCACACTTTCCCATTCTTTTACAATCTAAGCTTTTACTCCCTTTATTTCTAAATGCAAAGTCCTTTCCTTCAACATTAACCACTGAATCCTTGTCCAAAGGCACCTATTACCATCCACAGCCTGGAGGAGAAGCCCAGAGTTGTTTAGGCTAAATACCTGAGCCTCCAAATTGCTACAAATAGGCAAAATTAATTCTATATTCAAAGCTAGGTCATCCAACTGAATAGAACCTGGGGTAACAGTAGTGAATAAAAACATCAGTGAATAGAACATTACATTTACTGTCCTTGAGACATCAGTTTGGAACGGAGAAGGAAGACACTGCAATAATAACAGGCATCTTGCAAGAACCATTTTATCTGGAAGGTTTCTGTATCATCCAAATACTTCCCCACAAGCCATATGATATCTCAAATGATTTGCAATATAAAAGACCAAAGTGACAAAAAACTTTCATGTCTCAAAGTTTAAAGACAATTTAAAGCTTGAGGCTGGCATACAGGACGAGTGTGTAGGCAGGCAAAATCCTTTGCAAGAGCAAGGCCTGAAGGATGCTGCAATGAGAATCGTAACTAATATAACAGATGGTAGAGCGCAGCATACCCTCGTATTCTGGCACATTTCAGTTACTGCCTATCATTTGGTTGCACCTGTGTCTTTCTCTACTCAAAGATTAAAGTCCTGGGAAGCTGAACATATTTTGCTTCCATTTTTTGTCTCTTCCACACAGCTCCTCTGGCTCTCGATTCTCTGAGGTCTCCACCCAGGCAAGCTGGCATCTCAGAAAAAAATGGGATGTACGTTCAGACCTCGTGAGATCAGACAGCCCATCACCCACCTCCAGACAGGAGCAAAAATCCCTAAACCATTCCTCTAGGCTGTATCTCACTAGAAATCAATCTCCACAGTCATTGTCTGTAGGGTTTGGACATCTTGCCTCATGCTTTCTCTTGATATCCTGTGATACTACAAGGTTTTGTTCTCAGTGCAGGGAGACCTTTTATCTTCCCTCTCAAGCTTTTCTTTTCCAGAAGACCAATGCTTTCATCAGTCTTTCTTCACATCATTCCTGCCTTGCTCCAAACAGATCCCTTCCAACATCAAATCTGGGCATTTCACCAGAACAAGCATCACAAAAGTGCTGACCAGAGTAGAATTATTATCTCCCCATACATTTGACATAACATTCATCCTTAAACACACCAGTATACCGCTTGATATTTGTGCAATATGGTGAAGGGACTGACTCAAGTACAGCTCGCAATGTACTTTATATCCCAGAGGTTTTCCACTTCTTAGTTAGCCTTGCCCCTTCCACATGACGTACACTGCAGATAACTGCAGGACTTTTACACATTACTGGATTACACTGCATTTATTTCAGGCCATTTCTACTAATTTTTTTTTTTTTTTTTCTTTCTTTTCTAAGTCTTTATGGATTTCAAGTGTGTCCTTTAACATGGCAACAGAGCCTTCTGGCTTGTACCTCACCAGCAGATTTCATAAGCACACTTAGCTGTATCATGTAAATCATTATGAAAACACTGAAATACACCAGATAAAGAGCTTCAAACAGACAGACATGGCTGGTCAGTAACTGACCCCATGGAGGCATTCACTGGCCTCTGAGTGAAAGGATTCAATGGGGGGAGGGGGCAAAAAAACCAAACAGACAAACAAACCAACCAACCAACCCACCCACCCACACAAATCAGGTGATGCTGCTGCCCCCAGAGTCTCCATTAGTACCAGGTTGCATCTGGAGTGGGTTTTGCTTCATTAGTGGTGCATGCATCAGGTTAGGGGCTTTCATATGGACAGTACCCATACAACTTGCTTGTGAGAATGTGTGAAAAATATCCCTACAATTCATTAAATAATCATGTTTACTGTGTATGCTTAGCCCTGTAACTTTTACCCTGTCAAAGGATGAAATTAAGTCATTTGAAAACCTTTTGAGATTTTAACAAATCCATGTTGTCTGCTTGTTACTTACCACTTCCCTCCCCACTG